>ONZH01011582.1:0-36956 GCA_900303285.1 Rhinella marina
GGAACATCGTACGAGAATCATTTGTGCTTCTACTGCGGGAGTCCAGATCATCTGCTGAATTCCTGTCCGAAGAAAACCTCAGCAGGAAAACTTCCGCTCCTAGACAGTTATCGGGAGGACTGTCTAGGAGCTCAGGTACTCCCTAATGTTTCTAGAGTATTTTTGCCCTGCACCGTCTCTTTCCAGTCAGCCTCACGTGTTGGACAGGCTTTCTTGGATTCTGGTTCAGCCGCCAACTTTATTGATTTTGAATTTGTTTCCCAAATTGTGCCTTCTTTGATTCCCCTGTCCCCTCCTATCCAGGTGTCTAGTGTCGATATGACCCCTCTGCATGCCGGTTTGGTCAAATTCCGTACTCCTGAGATAAGATTGGTGGTGGGTGCACTACATATTGAGTATTGTTCTTTCATTGTAATGAAAAATTTGTCTGTGAACATTATTCTGGGTCTTCCTTGGCTTCAGCTGCACAATCCGGTTATTGATTGGGTGAGTCAGGAATTAGTTCACTGGGGCCCGCAGTGTAAGGCCCATATGTCTCAAGTTTCCCTTTGTTCTACCAATGTCTGTGATTCTGAGATCCCGGAGTTTATTTCAGATTTTGCAGACGTTTTTTCGAAACCTCTGTCTCAAGTCTTGCCTCCACACAGAGACTTTGATTGTAAGATTGATCTATTGCCTGATGCCAAGTCGGATTTATAATCTGTCTGTGCCAGAAAGAGAGTCTCTAAAACAATACATCGGTGAGAGTTTGGCTATAGGACATATTCGGCCTTCCGAATCTCCTACGGGGGCTGGTTTCTTTTTTGTTGAGAAAAAAGATGGGGGTTTGAGACCATGTATTGACTACCGTGAACTTAATAAAATCACTGTTAAAAACTCTGGACCGCTTCCCCTCATCCCGGACCTCCTGAATCAGGTTCCGGGGGCCAACTGGTTCTCCAAATTAGATCTACGGGGAGCTTATAACCTGATTCGGATCCGGGAAGGGGATGAGTGGAAGACAGCTTTTAATACGCCTCTGGGACATTTCGAGTATCTGGTTATGCCTTTTGGTTTAAGCAATGCCCCAGCTGTATTCCAAGGTTTTATGAATCATATCTTTCATGACTGTATTGGGGTTTTTATGGTGGTTTATCTGGATGATATCCTGATATTTTCTTCTGATCTGGATTCACACCGTAAACATCTCCGTCTGGTGTTATCCCGTCTGCGTAATCATTCTCTGTTTGCTAAACTAGAAAAATGCATTTTTTGTGTACAAAAAGTTTCATTCTTGGGTTATGTGGTCACTCCTTCCGAGGTTCAGATGGATCCATGTAAGGTTCAGGCAATCGCGGATTGGGTTCGGCCCACGGATTTAAAATCCCTTCAACGTTTTCTTGGTTTCGCCAATTATTACAGGAATTTTATCAAGCACTTTTCCGTAATTGCCAAGCCACTCACGGATCTTACCTGCAAGGGGGCTGATCCCAGTAACTGGTCTCCTGCTGCGTACTCCGCGTTTGAGGAACTCAAGAAAGCATTCTCCTCTGCGCCTGTATTAATTCAACCTGATCTCTCTCAGCCATTCATTGTTGAGGTAGATGCTTCTGAGGTCGGTGTAGGGGCAGTTTTATCTCAAGGGTCAGCTGCTCTCACTAACCTCAGACCATGTGCATTCTTTTCCAAGAAATTCTCGTCTTGTGAAAGGAATTATGATATTGGGAATCGCGAGCTCCTTGCCATCAAATGGGCGTTCGAAGTGTGGCGCCATTTCCTGGAAGGAGCTCTTCACCCAGTGACAGTGATTACGGATCACAAAAATCTTGTGTACTTGGATAATGCAAAACGTCTCAATGCCCGTCAGGCTAGATGGGCGTTGTTTTTCTCTCGTTTTAATTTTGTGGTCACTTTCCGACCTGGTACCAAGAATGTCAGGGCTGATGCTTTGTCTCGGAGTTTTGGTGTCCCTGAGGGTTCTGAGTCGGAACCTGGTAACATCTTACCGGCTGGTATTGTTTTGGCAGCCATCTCCTCTCACCTCTCAGATCAAATTCGCTCCAAACAAAATTCTGCCCCAAGAGACCTTCCGGAAGGCAAAATGTTTGTTCCCTTGTCCCTTCGATTGAGAGTGTTAGAGGAGACACACTAGCCGGTCATCCAGGTGTTCGGGGAACACTAGATCTATTGAAAAGAAACTACTGGTGGCCACATATGAATACTGACGTTCATGCATTATTTCTAGCTTGTCAGGTCTGTGCGCAAGGAAAGGTCCCCAGGAGACGTCCTGAGGGACCTCTTCTCCCGCTCCCAGTGCCAGACAGGCCTTGGTCTAACGTGTCTATGGATTTTGTTACCGATCTGCCACTTTCTCAAGGGTTCTCTGTTATATGGGTGGTGGTGGATCGTTTCTCTAAATGGGCCATTTTGTTCCGCTAAAAAAGCTGCCTTCAGCAGAGGAATTGGCAGATCTATTTATTCAACATATTGTGCGTCTCCACGGTATTCCTGATGAGGTTGTGTCTGACAGGGGGGGAACATTTTGTGGCTAAGTTTTGGCGAGCTTTCTGTTCTAAGCTTGAGGTAAAATTGTCCTTTTCCTCTGCCTTCCATCCCGAAACTAATGGGCAGACGGAGAGGATGAATCAAGAGCTCATACAGTACCTTCGTCTTTTTGTTTCTGACTGTCAACATCTGTGGGTCTCATATCTTCCGTTAGCAGAGTTTGCCATCAACAATCACACTAGTTCATCCACACTCACATCTCCTTTCTTCTGTAATTATGGATTCCATCCCAGGTTTTCCTTCTCGTCATCGTCAGTTTCGGATACCCCTCGTGCTGAGTCCATAACTAACCAACTGTGCACAGTGTGGTCGCAAGTTCAGCAGAACTTGAAAAGAGCACAAAGTTTAATGGTCCATTCATCCAGAAGTAGGCGTACTGTCTCAGAAACTTTTGTTGTGGGTGACAAGGTCCTATTGTCTACTAAGAACCTTAAGTTGAAAGTTCCGTCTCTGAAATTGGCTCCTAGGTTCATTGGTCCGTTTACCGTAACTCATGTTATTAATCTTGTATCGTTCAAGGTGGCGTTGCCCGCTGATTGGCGGGTTCACAATACGTTTCACAAGAGTCTGTTGAAACGCTATGTGGATCCTGTGGTACCCCTCCCTGACCCTCCCTCGCCATCTGTGGTGGAGGGTGATCTCGAGTATGAGGTAGAGAGGATTGTCGATTCCAGACTGGTCAGGAACTCTCTTCAATACCTCATTCATTGGAAGGGTTTCGGTCCTGAGGATAGATCTTGGGTCCCTGCTAGGGATGTTCATGCTCCACGATTGGTTAAATCTTTTCATCGGGACTATCCGTCTAAACCATCCTTAGGGTCCAAGGGTCCGGAGGCCCCTCGTGGAGGGGGGGGGGGTACTGTTAGGTCTGGTCACCGGAGAACATAGGTTTTCTATGTTTTGCTTGGTATTCTGAGTTTTTGTGTGTTTCTGTTTAGTGCCTACGCCTTGCCTTTAACCATGTTCACACTGTGGGGTTGTTTTGGAGCCAACGCCCATCTTCATGTTTTGTTTGTCTACTTAGGGTTAATACTCAGGTGCTGGGCTGAGTGGCTTCTCAGAATCTGGTCCATTCAGAACCTGGGGGTGGGATATCTTCCTGCATAAATACCTACCTTCCTCTCTGCTCTTTGCCGGTTTTTGCAAATCCTTGCTTTACCTGCTTGTGCGTTTGTATCCTGACTGCTTATATTTGACCCTTGGCTCGTACCTGACTACTCTACCGTCTTCCGATTTGTACCTACGTTATCTCTGGTTTTCTGACGTGGCTAGTTGACTACTCTTCTGTGTTTTGTTCGTCTCTGTTTGTTGTCCCTTATCCAGGGCCGGTTTTAGACAAAATGTGGCCCTGGGCAAAATAAAAAATGGGGCCCCAAATCTTATAGTAATTTGCTAAAAACACAATCCGATGTCTGAAACCTGGCACCCCCACTGATCAGGTGTTTGAGGAGACGGCCTGTGCTGTTCACTGTTGCAGTCCCATAGACATACAGCAGCAGAGCAGGAAGAGACAATAGAGATGGCACATGTGCACAGCGCACGCCGTCTCCTCAAACAGCTGATCAGCAGGGGTGCCAGGTGTCAGACTCCCACCGATCTGCGATTAATGACCTATCCTGAGGACAAGTCATCAATATGAAAAAACTCGGAAAACCTCTTGAAGCTACCCCGAATACAGTGCCCGCTGTGCTCCCCCCATGTCCATAAACACTATACTATACACCCAGAGTGCCCTCATTAGAATTATTGCCCCCAATAATGATAATACTCCCTAAGATAGCCTCCATTAGTAGCAATGCCCTCCATATTGCGTCAAATAATAATAACGCCCCTACAGAGCCCTTGTAGTTCGGGTTGCACCAAGTATCGAACTTTCAATACCCAATCAATACTTTTGCACTCGGATCAATACGATACTGGGTATATAATGCTCCTCCATTCTCCCCCCAGTAGTGCCAATTATATATAATGGAATAGCAGCTTGGCCAGCACCCGATCCTGGTTCCACGTTGCGCGAGAAGGAGCAAACCCCGCAAATAGTGAAGAAAATCCCAGCAAGCGTGTTGTATATTTCTTAATGCTTGGCTTTTATTCCATCAATATGGCATTATACAGTGTCCACTTGGACGTGTTTCGGCAGATGTGCCTTTTTCAACAGAGTACAAAGGTATGTAAGAAATCTTCATTCATTCTTTCTTCACAAGTATATATAATGATCTCCTTCCCCTGCTGCCCCCAGCAGTGCGGACATTTAGTATATTAAAAAAAAAAAAAACAGCTCCGTCCCGTCCCCCTGCCGCTGTGTGTGATGCACACCACAGTTCTATCTGTGGCTTGTGTTGCTGCGTCCCGATGCATGCCGTCCCAATGACATCACCGCTCCTGCTCTGGGTCTCACGTCATCACATCATCATGCGAGCACCAGCGCAGGAGGTTGTGTTGATGTCATTGCGGCTTCTTTCACTGTTCTAATGCCTCACAGGCTTGAGGCCTAGCGGCCTAGGTTTTGTGCAGTTGGACGACCATGCGCCCCCCGCCTCCCTTTATGGGTAGTGAAGTGGCGCCCTAGGCAGATGACTACTCTTCCCTATCCATTGTCCCGGCCCTAACTCAGAACACATTACATCAGGAGGTATAACAGGAGAGGACTATAACTCCCAGCATGTCTAAGTCATTATTTAATATCAGAGCACATTACAGGGGACGTATAAGAGGTTGGGACTACAACTCCAAGCATGTCCAAGCTGTTATTATGTATTATCAGAGTACATTACAAGAGGTGGTATAAGAGAAGACTACAACTCCCAGCATGTCCAAGCAGTTATTATGTAATATCAGAGTACATTATAAGAGGTATAAGAGGTGATGACTACAACTCCCAGCATATCCAGGGTGTTGTAACATACCCTGATATTACATAACTGCTTGGACATGCTGGGAGTTATAGTCCTCTCCTCTTATCCCTCCTTTTGTAATGTACTCTGATATTACATAACAGGAGGTATAAGAGGAGAGGACTACAACTCCCAGCATTTCCCTGGCACTTACATTGAATCCTCCTTCACTTCTTCCTATGCATCACTGGTCTTCTTTACTTTACTGCCCTGCTGAGCTCCGCCTCCTGTTCTAGTCACATGATGGTGACGTCATGGCAGGTCCTTCATCCCCGCTTCTCAGCTTAGCTCTGCCTCCTCCACATCGCAGGTCCTGGTCAGCAATGTGGTAATGATTTCTGCACTGTAAAGTGCAGCTGTTTAGCTGTCCTCCCGCTTGCTTCCACAAACATGGAAGCTGAACAGCAGCACTGAAGCAGGGGGCCCCTTAGACGATGGGGGCCCTGGGCAATTGCCCAGTTTGCCCCCCCCCCCTAACGCCGGCCCTGCCCTTATCCCTGCACCTTAGTCAGAGTAATTGCAGTCCTCGTGGTTGTCGCCGCGTCGCCTAGGACACGGAGGCAAGTAGGCAGGGACAGGGGTTGGGGAGAGCTCAGCGATCACATTCCCCTTTTCTGTGTACCCCAACCTTGACAACCGGTTGATGCTAAATTTTTAAGTTGGGGTCCTGCGTCGTTATTCGAACTCCATCCGGCTGTTGTCACCACCACACACACTAGCCAAGGCGGCACTCCTCTGGCTCTTCCAGCTCAACCTCCTTCCCCCCAGCCTGCCCCCCACCTACAGGCTCTCTCTCCAAACAATTTACTCGGATAGGGGAAGTATTAGATATTATACTGATTTTTGTTTGTTCCTCTTTTAATTGGCTCCTGACCTGTGATAGGCAGAGCATGGACACTTCCCCTTAGCTGCAGTAGAAAAGACACTCCCCTGGCCAGAGCAAGCTCTTATTCCTTTTCCGTGTTCGAAAAATCCATAAAATATATGGTCCCAAGATAGGGGATATATACGATTTTAAACTGAGAAGAATCGATACCACACATGCCCCACTAGGAGAATTTGGGGTAATGGTGGGATTAGGCAGCCTCAGAGGCATCCATGCATGCTGCCCCTGCTGTTTCCTGTCCATTTCCGTGGTGTTTCCATCATTTTCTGAGGTTTCCAGGTTTTCACCCAGCCTTCCCTAGGCAGAGCCTTGGTCCCCTGCAAAAATGCTCGAGTCTCCCATTGACTTCAATGGGGTTCGTTATTCGAAACGAGCACCCGAGCATCGGGAAAAGTTCGACTCGAATAACGAGCACCCGAGCATTTTAGTGCTCGCTCATCTCTAGTCACAAATATGGTGGATTTGTAACTTTTTTACACCTAAAAGAGGTGTAAGGAGAATGATGAATTCCCCTCTCTGTTTTTCTTTTTTTTTTTAAATGCCATGACCACATGTTAAATGCTGGTCAGTAGGAAACACTTTTTTAGTGTATATTTAAGATAGTTTCCTTGTGTTTTTCACTCCCCAATTTTTTGAAATCGCAGAAGTCCTAGGTATGGTGGATTTTTCAGACATTTTCCCAGATACTTTCTACAAAAAAAAGTTAAATGTTTGAAAAAATACTCCATGCCAGAAAAATGCTTGTAAAAATGCATCTTTCATGGCATATTTTACAAGCCAAATAAAACTCCAGAAAAAAGTAGTGTAGCAACAGCTGTACCCCTGTATCGGGAGGGATTACACCTGCTGTACCACAAGGGAGAAGCACCATTTCCACTTTCGTTTGAATTTGTGGGTTTCACTATTCTGATAGCATTACAAATCTGTGCTGCTCCTGAGAAGACTGGCCCAGATTTACTAAGGTGTCTGTGTCAAAAATCTGTCAAAAAAATAGGCAAAAATTGCACAATGTGGCGCATCTAGGATTTCTACATTTTCTGACCTGCTTGACAAGGGGGTGGGACTTAATGGAAATAGGTGGAGCTGCACAGGGTAGGGGGAAGAACATAAGATGCAACATTTAGAGGGTCATTTGTTATTGATTTTACGCCACTTTTTCACATAGATTTTTGTTGCAGAATTTTCCCTGGCCATGCCACTTTTCCAAGGTGGCAGAAAATGGGGGCTTGGTGTGGGTGGGGAAGAGGGCCGGCCGGACCGTCTCTTTCATCAGTTCCCACACCAGTTTATGGCATGGAAAATGGTCTTAAACTACGCCAGCAAGGGAGCTGGCATAGTTTAAAGAATGTTGCATGGCCGGTGGCAGCAAGCGCCAAAATCCTACACAGGTACATCCACCGCCAGCACAGGGGGATTAAGACCGGTTGCTTGTGACTTTGTGTGCACCATTTGTTACTCGCCTGCATCCGTGTGGAACTCTACCCTTACACCATCATCTACAGTACTGTAATCTGTATAGTGGATGTACTCGTATAAGATGTTCCCATCGGAGTACATACATGTACATGTGACAGAATGGAGTTACACATAGTTACACATAGCAATAACTCCGGCCCTTCCTGTCATTTCCTGAGCTCTGCCTCTCCTTCCCCCAGTGCGTCCATGACAGACTGTATAGTAATTAATGCAGACTGGGGGAGGACCACACCTGCAAAGCCTGGAATCAGCTCCTGGCTCCCACACAATGCGATTAAGATCCCCACCTTATATTCCGACACTCTTCAAAGGCAAACAGTATGATCGCTCCTCCGGGCTGTATTTTCATGCACTGTTATAAAGCTGCCATGACCTAATTTACTACCTCTCAATTCATTTACATAAACCTAACACAACAGAAAGCATTAGACAAAAATCTTGTGTGCTCACATCTTTCATCCCGTCTGGTTGCCGCACTGTATCAACTTTGCCTTAAAGGGGACTTGTCACCACTCCTGACATGTCTGTTTTAGTAATGACTTGCATCCCTCATACTCACCTCCCAACAAAGAGGGACAATATGTGTGGCATGTATAGTTCTCCGCCTGCAAATGTTGTCATATGAGGCCACGCCTGTAACGCCACCCAAAACATAATTAGACACACCCAATCCCACCCAGTCCCCTTAATGCCCCCACATAATAATTATTCCCCCTTTATGCCACCACACAGCAGTAATGCCCACATTGTGCCTCCCACAGTAGTTATGGCCACATTGTACCTATCACAATAGTTATGCCCACATGTGCCCCTCACATTAGCAGTGCCCACATTGTGCCCCTCACAGTAGTAGTTTACACATTGTGCCCCCTAACAGCAGCAATGCCCACATTGTGCCCCTCACAGTAGTAATGCCCACATAGTGCTCCCTCACAGAAGATATGCCCGCATGTGCACCCTTCACTGCAGTTATGCCCACATGTGCCCACTTCACAGTAGTTATTCCCAGATGTGCTCCTTCACACTAGTTATATGCACATATGTCCTCTTCACAATAGTTATGTCCAGATGTGCCCCCTTCACACTAGTTATGCCAAGATGTGCCCCTTCACAGTAGTTATGCCCAGATATACCCCATCACATGAAAAAAAGAAAGAAAAAAAAACCTGTAAATACTCACCTAGTTCTCCCGATGATCATCACAGCTCACCCTGCGCTCCCCAGCATGCCCCATAATGTTACACATCTTGCTGCTGTGTAGGAGGAGCAGAGGCCGATTCCCAGCCTGTTCAACAGTAGGGAGGTATGACTCATGTAATAACAATTATGAAGCATCCATTCATCATGTTACCTTGTGCCATTCGTCTTTTATTCCTGCTAGAGGTTTATGAATGAAGTGTTAGCAGTTTGCAATGATGGTTCATCTGGGTGTCCCTAGAGGCTGTCCCTGCTCAGTCTGACACTGGCAGCACTGATTGGATAGAGTCAGACAGTTCAGAGACACACCCTTAACTGGTAAAATCCAAATGGACCATTATTGCAGACTGCTGACAATTTATTCATAAACTTCTAATAGGAATAATAGAGAAATGGCACAGCACAGAATTACAGTATAAGAATATATGGGGTCATTTATCAAATTAGTTTAAAGTAGAAATGGATTAGTTACCCAAAGCAACCAATCATTCCAAGAAAGATTCCACCTTTCATTTTCCAAAGGAGCTGTCAAAAATGAAAGGTGGAATCTGATTGGTTGCTATGGGTAACTAAGCCAGTTCTACTTTACACCAGTTTGATAAATGACCCCAATAATTCTCATTACAGGGTGAATGCAGGTAGTTACTAAAACAGACAAGAGAGGTGAGTAGTAAAAGACAATGGCCCTGAGTTATCATAGACCTGCAGTGTACACCGGTCTATGGTAACCACATGTGCTGCCAGAGGTTGCACCTAATTTATGATGAGGTGTACTCCTAGTTATAAATTGCCCGCAGCCTTCCGCAGTCCATGCACCTAAACTTCTACGCCAGAAAAATGGTGTAAAAGAACATAAATGTCACCCTAGTCATGCCTCCTTTTCAGAAAAGCGGGGACATGAGGAGGATGATGGAGAAGTGCCACTTGCATAAATTTTTTTCTGCAAGTGGCGGCATTGAAAAAATTGCAAACGTTAAGCTTGCAATTTTTCAGAACAGAAAACTGGCGAAAATATATGATGAATTGGCCCCAATCTTTTTCAGTGGAGATCATTGAGAGTTTGACTAGTATATTCCAATGGGATGATTGATAGGAGATTCTAAAAAAGTCCCTGTAATTCTTTAATAGGTTGCTATTTAATTAGATCCAAATTTAGGCTTAGTGTTCGTTTAAATTTGTCATTCAAGATCCAAGATGTTATTTAGGAGAACAGCTGGACATGGGAATCACCTCATACAGCAGTTGGAATCATGCAAAGGGAGATTAGTATGCCGCTTATAGTGATATTAAAGGGGACATCAACTTATGTTTTTCCGAATGTGCTGGAAAAAGTGTTATAATCAACTTACTAAAAGGCTGTAAAAAGAGCATCTGCATTGCTTTCCCCTTCTGTTCAGGACCGACCTTTGTGCCGACTTCCACCTCCTGTGAATACATAATGAACCTGCACCCAACATGGCCGCTGATGGAGAGGTCAAATCACATGGGCCTCCATCAGTGGTTATACTGAAGACAGGATCATTATGTATGGAACGCACCAGCCCCCGGGGGAAGCATAAGGTGGAGAGGGTAGTCATAGTCCTCACAGGGGCTAACCCTGCTCCGGAGCTCCCCCAGGCTGGGCCTACAGTGATGGGAGGGACGCAACCTTTCTTCCCCCTTGGGGCACCTGTATATTGGGATCTCCTGTCTGATGGTGGCTGGAGTGCCATTGGTGTTAGGTGAGCAGTGCGGTTCAAGGCAGGTGAACCAGGGTCCGTATCGGATATGGATATGGAGACCAATGACTAGGCTGGCTTGGTTACAGTAAAATATAGTCTCTCTTTTACTGAGCAGATGATAGGAGACACAGTGCAAATACAGATATTAGGAACAGTTCTCAAGAATATCAGTGTAAGCTTTTCCCAAAAGATTTATATAGGGGATGCTTACTGTGATGGTTCTCCCTCCCTTTCTATATATACAAGCAATCAATTTTCGGGTATCTTTTAGCTTGCATGGATGGCGTAAACCTGTCTACTGCTTTGCTCTCAAACACCAGCTACAAAGCCTAGCTGCACACTCTTCAGCTGGCAGAGTACAGCCACAATAACCACTGTCTCACCATGAACTACTTTACATTAGAACATTAACACTTTAGCAGTGAACCACCGGGTCACTACACATATACACAGGAGCCAGCTGTTAGCACAGATGTTCTAGGGGCAGTTCATCCTTAGTCAGTTGATTATAGGGCTGTCCAAAAAGTTAGAATAAGGAGGTGAAACCATCTAAAAGCACAGTAGAAAGCTTTCTTTACTTAAAGGGCATCTGTCAGCAGAATTTCACCTATGTACGATAACTGGCTGACCTGTTACATGTGCGCTTGGCAGCAATAGGCATCTGTGTTGAGCCCGTGTTCATATTGCTGAGAAAAATGAAGTTTTCATATATGCAAATGAGCCTCTAGGAGTGATGGGGGCATTGCCCTTACACCTTGAAACTCTGCTCTCTCTGCACTTTAATTGACTGAGCCAAGACAGTGAAAACGTCATCACACCTGACCCTGTAAATCAAAGTGCAGAGGATATGGCAATTGCAGAGAAAGTGAAGACTCTAGGTGTAACGGCAACGCCCCCGTTGCTCCTAGAGACTCATTTTCATAAATTAAAATGTAATATGAACATAGGACCAACATAGATACTTCCAGCTGGAGTCCTCCCCCACTGCACTGTTTTCAATAAAGGTTAATGCACAGGGCAATCAACTGGAATAAACTGTGCGTTCAGGATCATTACGCTGGATTCACAGCTGTAATCATCCCTCTGTTTGGGGCTGAACAATCACTACTACGTTCATTCATCCCCATATGGATTTATTGTTTATCAAAAGCACATTCCTGATTATACAGGGTGATGTTCTATACACAAACTATGGCATTAGGTGTTGCATGTAAGATGTGATCACCTGACGACATAGGGCAAGTATTGGAAAGGAATGATCGTACAAACATGCGTCCCCATAATTGTCTCAAACCTCTGCCCATGTAAAAGAGTCCTAAAAGAACAGCTGTGCGACACCCAGCACCACTGCCTTCACCTGCCTGAGGCACCTACAGTGGTTTATTTGTTCTATGGGACGCTTGCCCAGTCTAGTAGGAACCAATTTGTCATTTAACCCTTGCATTATTGAACATAACACTCGGGGAAAAAAAGGCATCAGGTTTTCTTGCAGTCCTATGTAAAACTTTATCATGATTTTTAATTATAGCACTGCCAGACAGTAAAATCACCTGAGCTAATTCTAAAAAACTTCTGCTACATCAATAAAAATAAACCTCACATCAGTATAACAACACATAAACTTTTATGATTTTCTAAGCCATGGTTGTATAAATTGAAATAAATGGCTCATCGTTGATGCATAAAAATAATATCCTGGAATTAAGCCGTAACCTGAACCATTGCTAATGCATCCAGATAAGGACGATGAGTGTTTGATGACATGATGAGCGCAGTCTATGAATCATCATCACTAATCCACAGTGTAGACACTGCCCCCTGCTGGAGCAACATAACAAGCATTACAAGGGTCATACTAATCCTAGGTTCATTCTTGGTTAATAGAGGGGTGTTGCTCGTTCAGGACCCTCATCTATTAACCATACTATAGAGCAGGGATGGCCAACCTGTGGCCCTCCAGCTGTTGTAAAACTACAACTCCCACCATGCCCTGCTGTAGGCTGATAGCTGTAGGCTGTTCGGGCATGCTGGGAGTTGTAGTTTTGCAACTGCTGGAGAGCCGCAGGTTGGCCATCCCTGCTATAGAGTGTCTACAAAGGTCATCTCTGTTTGGAGGACCAAGAATGAGATGCATTGCACAGGCAGTCCATTCATTTGAATGGGGACCATGTAATGCTTTGTTTCTCCTGTTGTGGTGCGGCCAATATATTTGTAGTACCTCAGAAGCTGAACTTGGCCGGAGGCTGTATAGCCAGGACTGACAGCAGCATACTGTATATTCATGCGCTATGAGCTTTTGCCCCACGTGAGATCAGTGTCCACCTGTTCCTTTCTCTGTTTTGGAAATAGGAGCTGTGAATACTGTGCAGGGCCAAATACATCGTGGCCCAGATTTACCAATGTATCTTGGCCAAAAATGTCTAAAAAAGTGGTGCAAAATGGGCTTAGCATGAAAGGGGACAGGACCTAAGATGCACCATTTAGCACCAAAATTTTGGTGCAAATCTGGCGTAAAAATCTTTCTCAAAGTAATCTAACCAACTGTTGGTATAACGTCTATCCCAGCCCCAGATTTATCATCCAGCCTGAGCGCCCGTGATAAATCTGGTGCAGGTTTATACGACCTGTCTAAGTTTACCCCATCTACAGGCTAAGTAAGGTCATACCCATGTTGTGGGCAGCAAACCGAGGATCCACAAAACTCCGGCACCAGCTGTATGCATCCTGCATTGCTGTGTGGACCCATTGACTTCAACGAGTCTGTGATCCACAAGATGCAGTGAAAGATAGGATATGCCGATATCTTTTGCAGTGCAGAGGCATGGACCTGTAAGTACACGGAAGCCCTGTCATCAACAAATTGTCAAAGCCAGGCAAGGCTGCCCATAGACCCTACAGGAAAACTTCCATGTGGGCCGATGCCACCAGCCAAGTAACTAATGATCTGACGCTCCTATAGCTGGGAACGTCAAGTACCTGTATACCTGGCTGGCATCTGCGGGTGCCCTCGACTCCTGAATGCAACTGTATTGCCATCCTGAGGCAACTGGAGTAGAAGGACAGAACTTGGTGCTGGCCACCATAGCAGGGCATCTTCTGGGGAGGCATTTTCTGTTGCTGAAGCATTATTTTTTGGTGCACTGTGGTATTAGGCACTGCTGGGGTGGTATTTTATGCTACAAAATGGCATGTCAGGCTCTGCCTACTTGTATTGGCCACACCCACTTTTATTGGCTCTGCCATATATCAATTTGGACCCACCTACAACCTGGGGCAATTTTTAGTTGTTTTCATTGGTGAAGTAGACAAATATACACGAGTAATATATTCAGAATGTGACTTATTGAATACTAGGGACCTTCTTGTTATTGGAGGGGGGGAGGGGTTTTAGAAAGACTGGGTGGAGGTTAACATTTGGGATGTTGGTTGGTGAGTATGTGCGGTGTATGACACAGGGGTTCTCTCTGTGGTGCTGTTTGAATCCATTTGTCCTTTAGACATAATACATTGCATCAGGTTTATAAGGAGTATTCACAGAATTGTAAAACCTCCCTGTCAGTGCCCATTTAGTTCCTGTACCATTCTCTTCTGGGCATGGAGTCTCATCTCCTCGCTCACAATGGTTGCCAAGCAACAGCACAAAGGATATTAATGTGTATTTATGCCTTGCAGTGTATGGCTACATTATAAATATTACATGGATGTATGGAGGTCGTTCATATTCCTGCACAGTTGGATCCTGGTTACATTATTACGTATAAACTGCATATTACACTTCTTCTGTGGGTTCATGAGGCTCTTATAGCTGATACTTCACATGGTAGCAGGATATAAAATGATATGTTATGTCTTTAGCAAATAATAACAATGACAATGGGGTTGTGAGGGCGGCATGAAGTTAAAGAAATGCTCTTGTCCCTTCTGCCAGCATCTTCTCTCCCTGTCATTCTTGCTGCTGATCCACACGCCAGTACTGAGGTCCATAAACTTGTCTTCTCCTATATGATGCAGTAGAAGAAAAGTGGTTACTATTCATATGCTACAAGCCATTCTGATCTACTGGGAATGCCATTGCTAGATTGGCATTGGAGGGCAAAGTTCAGGAGCACCAACTGATGGCAGCAGCATCATTTGACTACTTAAAGGGCATCTGTCTGCAGATTTGTACCTATGAAACTGCTAATTGAAAAGGAGGGGCAGTACTATTTTTAAAACATAGCTTTTAATAATGACTAGAATAAAAAGGAAAATATTCAATTTTCCACAGAAAACACCCCAAAAGAAAAGACACACATAATGAACACAACATTAAAAATACGTCCTACTGAGTTAGAGGAACGATCTTACCGGATTCCGGACGTTTTGAGGGACGGTATCTGCCGTAATAGGAGTACATCCAGTTCTTGAATGTAGATGTTACTATTGAACACTATATGCAGATCAGATTTTTGTAGTAAAAACATTCACCAAATGTTTTAGTAGCATAGAAACTGTGTATTCAGTCCACACCAAAGGATAAATCCCGATATAGGGCTCAAGTAGGGAAAGACAGAATGGAGGGGCACGTCAGGAATTAAGGGCTAAGCTGTCCCTGGGTTTTAGACCTGATAACTCTCAGCCCGGAGATACGACCATAAGGTAGCCGTACTCCGTCCCCGTACCTAAGTCTGATCTCCCCTCATCAAAGCCCTAGTGTACATCAATCCCAATAGTCCCAATGCGTTTCATCAATTAATTTAACAATTGCCCAAGAATCATCAGGGGACTAGGGCAATGTAAATACTGGGAAACAAATCCAGTGATCAAAAGGCGATGAGTAAAACAGGTTATATGCTCAGTATTCGCCACATAAAGTGTGTAGTATACAGAACACACTCTATTATTATTCAATGCTAGAGAGCATATGGCCCACAAATAGCAAAGTAACCAGTGGTGCTGGTGGGTTTAAAGTTTCCATAACGCACCATGTCCAAGGCGGGGATCCTGTACGATGAAAAGGATATATCCCGCTAGTGATGGCAGTCGGCGTCACTTACTACGACTGTCCACCTTTTGAGGATTCTCAATCTCGCACCATCGGCATCGCATCCTATGTCACGTCCGGTGACGTCACAGACAGCGTGCGCCAGACCGGACATGCGCAGTGAGTGAAGTGAAGAAAATATAGATATCTGTGAATAAAATGCAAATGGAAAATACAGAATCCGTCTTATATTATGACAAAGTGAGTGCTATATGGTTCAAACATTATAATTCACAGACCCACGGCACAAAGCATAGGCTTATATGGGTAGCTCAAAAAGCACAGGATAGCATATATTAAGACTATAATTAGGCATAGGGGGACCAATGAAAACCAACGGCCTCACAGAAAGCAACCAAAATTCAGTTGTTCATTCAATCCAGAAAGGCTTGGTGTATTCAAATTAAATATCCACCAGCATTCCCTTTGCAGGATATGCTTATCCCAGTCCCCTCCTCGGGGTGATCTTTTCACAAGTTCAATCCCCTTAAAACGCAAGGACGTTAGGCTGCCCCCATGTACTTCATTTACATGACGCGCCACTGGGGTATCTTTTTTATTTTTTACATCGCCCAGATGTTCACCAATACGGCAGCGCACTTCCCTTCGGGTTTTGCCCACATAGCGCAAGTCACATTCACAAGTGATCAGATATATCACACCAGCCGTACGACAGTTGATAAAATCCCGGATATGGTGTGTTTCACTAGGTGTTTTACCTGTAAACATTTTACCAGGTTGGATGTATTTACAGAAACTACATCTACCGTATTTTAAACAACCCAACAAAGGAGTATTAAGGTTTTTGGTTTTTCAGGTGGTGTGAAATGGCCATGTACAAGATGGTCTTTTAAGTTGCGTCCTCTTCTATAGGTGATACTGGGTCTGGGTGTCACAATCACAGCCAAGTTAGGGTCGATCAAAAGGGTATCCCAATGGCGATCTATAATTTCTCTCACTTGGTTAGATGCTACATTAAATGTACCGATCAGTCTGATCGAACTTATCACTGCTGTAGGTGTACCATGGTCTACTGGATGTAGCAAATCCAGGCGTTTTTGTCCCAAAGCCATTTGTAGGATGTCCGGAGGATCCCGTCTGGGTATCCCCGTTCCTGGAACCTACCCCTGAGATCACTGGCTTGTTGGACAAATTCCCGTTCCTCAGAGCAGTTCCGTCTGAGTCTCAGGTACTGTCCAGTAGGAATACCCCATTTTAACGGGGCCAGGTGGTTACTCTCCCATCTCAACAATGAATTGGTGGAGGTGGGTTTACGATAGACTGTCATTTCTAAATGTCCCCCTGCATTCTTCTTTATTAAAATATCCAAGAAAGGGAGGCATTCTTTCTCAATAACAGAAGTAAACCTGAGATTGACTGTGTTAACATTCAGCTTGTCAACAAACTTAAAGTCTATTTTGGTCCCGCTCCATATGACGAAAATATCGTCTATGAAGCGGGACCACAGGACTATATTTTCAAGTCCCTCTGTAAGTGCCTTACCAAAGACGACCGTCTCCTCCCACCAGCCCAGGAGCAGATTTGCGTACGACGGTGCACAGGAACTGCCCATCGCAGTGCCCCTGAGCTGGTGGTAGAAACAGCCGTCAAATAAGAAAAAGTTGCTAGTGAGGACATAACGAAGTAACCTCAACACGAATGTATTATGTGCAAAGAACTGCTGACCGCTAGCTCTCAGGAAGTGGGCCACTGCATGTAGACCTGCCTCATGTGGGATAGAGGAATACAGCAATTCCACATCTATTGAGGCTAAGTACCACTCGGTTTCAATCTCTATGCCTTCCAATTTGGTAAGGAGGTCCCCAGTATCCCGGATGTAAGAGGGTAAGCACTGAACAAATGATCGTAGAATACGGTCCACATAGATCCCTAGATTTTGTGATAGACTGCCTACCCCCAACACAATTGGGCGTCCTTTTAGGGGGACAAACCCCTTGTGAATCTTGGGTAGGCAGTAAAAAGTGGCTGTGATGGGGTGAGGTGGATACAGAAAATCAAATTCCTTTTTGTCAATCAGCCTATCTCGTTGTGCTTCTTTCAGGATATTCTGAAGTTCAGTCTGGTAACATACCACAGATGCCACTTCGCACTAGAAGTCAGCAAAAAATGCTCAACAAAAGAGAATATAAAAAAATATACCACTTTTATTACCACAAAATAATTTATACAAAAGTATCAAATAATAAAGTCAAGACCATATAGTACAAAAAATGGAGAGTCATACAGTGTAAATGGGAGACATGGGTGGTGGTGGTAATCCTGCCAAACTAGATGTAAAACATATCAGTAGGTGCTATCAATCTCCAAATCTGGTGCTCAAAAACATTGGACTTATTGTCCTACATATATTAATGGTAATCTATACACCAAGACAAAATGCCACCTGTCGCTGCATCAAGCACAGGTCAGCTAGGAAAAATTACCTAGAATGTCCTATATAAGCCGTAAACTATCTAAATGCCTGGTCAGACAGGAAAAATATCACTTACCCAATGACATGATGAGGCAGGAGAACCACCACGCAACCACAAGGCAAATCCTCAACGCGCGTTTCGCAATGGAAAGGCTTCGTCCTCCTGACATTCTAGGTAATTTTTCCTAGCTGACCTGTGCTTGATGCAGCGACAGGTGGCATTTTGTCTTGGTGTATAGATTACCATTAATATATGTAGGACAATAAGTCCAATGTTTTTGAGCACCAGATTTGGAGATTGATAGCACCTACTGATATGTTTTACATCTAGTTTAAGTCTGGTAGCCTACTGTGGGGTCCCCAGGCAGCATCTCATATCCATCCCTATCTTTCAAAATATTAAGGCATATTTCTCTGTAATTGTGGGAGTCTAGTATCACCACATTACCCCCTTTATCAGAGGGTTTCACTGTAATGGACCGATCCTTCTCAAGATCCCTAATAGCTGCACGTTCCCCCTTGTTACAATTAAACCTAAAGGGGTTAGGGTCCAGTTTAGTAAGTTCAGTAATGGTGTGTTTAAGAAAAACATCAATACAGGAAATATCCACCAGTGGGGGCAACCTTGTGCTTTTATTTCTGAGATGGTCCCTTGCCGTCCAAATCACCTGGTGTGTTTTCTAGGTTATATAGTAACTTTACATCACTGAGGATCTCCATTGGTATGCCCAGATTGCGGCTTTCTTTTCTTTCTTGTTGTTTAAAATGTTTGCTCCATCTCAGTTTGCGTGCAAACAAATGGAGATCCTTTACCCACCAGAACAAATTAAACTTAGAAGTCGAAACGAAAGATAAGCCACGATTCAAGATCCCCATTTCGGTTTCAGTTAACTTACGTGAGGATAGATTGACTATTTGCCAGCCTCTATCTGTTGCTGTTGCAGCAGAGGTTGTTGAATATTGCGTCTACGTAGAGGGTAAGGGGTCCCTTGCTCTAAAAAATGGGGATGGTTGGTCTGGTTATGAACAGATCGCCCTCCCCTACCCCCTCTAGGTCTGGTTGAGCTTCTACCTCTTCCCCTACTCCTAGGTGGACGTTCCCTCTCATTGTCAGAGGCCTCTGTCTCAGTGGATGACAGATCTGACCCCTTGTCCTTTTTCGTATCTGAATTATTCAAAAAGAGATAGGCTCTATTTTCTTTAAAATCCTGGAAGTCTCTAGCAAATTGGCAATGTTTACGCTCCTTAAGGTGATATTGATATCGCTCTATGGTGTTTTGTAGATGGTTTTCCTTCGTACTAAACTCAGGTTCTTGACTAAACTTCTTTGTGATTTCTATCTGTTCATGTAATCTCTTTTCTATTTGTTCTAAAGAAACCCTCTCTTCCTCCAAAAGAATCTGCATAAATCGAAGGGAGCTATTTGTGGCCTCCCTTTCCCACTTTTGCATAAGACCCTTTCCTGTGCTTTTTGAGCTAGCCATATAAGCCTATGCTTTGTGCCGTGGGTCTGTGAATTATAATGTTTGAACCATATAGCACTCACTTTGTCATAATATAAGACGGATTCTGTGTTTTCCATTTGAATTTTATTCACAGATATCTATATTTTCTTCACTATCAGGCCTCTACATTGAGGGCATGATAGCCACGCCTCCCGTGGCCTCCCCATACTCACTGCGCATGTCTGGTCTGGCTCGCGCTGTCTGTGACGTCACTGGACGTGACATAGGATACGATGCCGATGGCGCGGGATTGAGAACCCTCAAAAGGTGGACAGTTGTGGTAAGTGACGCCGACTGCCATCACTAGCGGGCTATATCCTTTTCATCGTACAGGATCCCCGCCTTGGACACGGTGTGGTATGGAAACCACTGGTTACTTTGCTATTTGTGGGCCATATGCTCTCTAGCATTGAATAATAATAGAGTGTGCTCTGTATACTAGACACTTTATGTGGCGAATACTGAGCATATAACCTGTTTTACTCATCGCCTCTTGATCACTGGATTTGTTTGGGACTCTTTCCCAGTATTTACATTGCCCTAGTCCCCTGATGATTCTTGGGCAATTGTTAAATTAATTGATGAAACGCATTGGGACTATTGGGATTGATGTACACTAGGGCTTTGATGAGGGGAGATCAGACTTAGGTACGGGGACGGAGTACGGCTACCTTATGGTCGTATCTCCGGGCTGAGAGTTATCAGGTCTAAAACCCAGGGACAGCTTAGCCCTTTATTCCTGACGTGCCCCTCCATTCTGTCTTTCCCTTCTTGAGACTTATATCGGGATTTATCCTTTGGTGTGGACTGAATACACAGTTTCTATGCTACTTAAACATTTGGTGAATGTTTTTACTACAAAATATGATCTGCATATAGTGTTCAATAGTAACATCTACATTCAAGAACTGGATGTACTCCTATTACGGCAGATACCGTCCCTCAAAACATCCGGAATCCGGTAAGATCGTTCCTCTAACTCAGTAGGACGTATTTTTAATGTTGTGTTCATTATGTGTGTCTTTTCTTTTGGGGTGTTTTCTGTGGAAAATTGAATATTTTCCTTTTTATTCTAGTCATTATTAAAAGCTATGTTTTAAAAATAGTACTGCCCCTCCTTTTTAATTAGTTGTTTAATTTTGGCGGTTACTGAGGGTTACAAGACCATCATCTTTGCCCTCATCCAGGCATACCTTTATGTATTGATAGCTATGAAACTGGTTGACCTAATGGACGTACACTTGGCAGCTTAAACGGGTTATCCAATCCCTATAATGACCCCCTTGAATGCCTGGGCCCCTCCTCTACAGCATACTTACTTGTTCCCATTGGCGTAACTAGAAATGACTGAGCTCCACAACTTGAGTTTAGACCCCTACCATCAATATGTTATCCCAAAAAAACTCTTTAATATGCGTAAGTAGAAATCAAGAAGGTGGCTTTAAGGGTAACAGAGGGTTACATATGCCATACGCCATGTACCTAATGCTTGTAATGTAACATTCAGCATTTTAGGACAACTCATAAATTGCACCACCGTCTGTATAATCCAAATGTCCTGAACAGACTCGTCATACACTTAGCGCAACCCAGAGACGTCCCACCTGCAATTCTACAGACCCTTCACTCCCCTGCACCCACTTCACCAAGGAATCTCAGGAATGTTAGTGAGGCTCTTGTGAACCAGCAGTAGCCTCCTTCAGATTCACCTGGTGCCAGCCTTTCACCACCCATAAATCACACACAAGATACCTTGTACTAGGCTAAATCACCCCACGCTGCTTGAGCTGTGCCAGGTCTTGTGCCCACATTAGCATGAGCCAGCCTGTTGACAGCCACAACTTCTTGGATACATATTGACCAGTTATGAGTTACTATTCATATCTCAAACCAGTGTACTATGTGCCAGTTATTTCATACCGCTCAAGGTGTCAGGCGAAACCTGCTCAAACATATCTGTGTGCCAGGCAGCAAATGTTAATTTGTGCCAGGCTGTTATTATCCAGAGATTACTATGTACCGACAGTCAAGGTCTTACTATGAAAACATTACATGTGCTGCCACATTTGGCACTACATTATGCTGCCATCTCACATCGAATCCTCTAAGATAGATGTTTAGGAGGACTATTTTTCAGCAGATACATGTGAGTGGCTGGAAAACTTGGGTGAACGCCAAAGAGTCCATCATCACAGCTACTGCCCACTCCATTACAGCTTATCTAGGCCTGTTTACACAGATAGGCGCCCCCTTCCCTGTATTACTAGCGTTACTAGGTAAATGTGATGTTCAGGTGTCTGGGAAAGTGGCGTGACAACCCCATGGAACATTCTTGGTTGAACTTGATGGTCTTTTAACAGCAGTCACATTGGTTCCAACTTTTAAGAAATATGACAAAATATCTGCAAATCTGACAACTTTTAAATGGAGAGGTGATGTAGTTCAAAATGATTAGGGATTTTGGTTCAGACTTTGGGCATATTGGGTTAATTTATGAAACCTTCTATGACAGTTTTTTGACAATCACAAATTTTGGTGCAAACCCCGCCTGTGCAATAAGTATAACTTTTTGGGAGTTTTACTCCTTTCAAAAAAGTGTAGTCGGGTTCATTATAATTTATATATGAAAACTGGAGAAAATTATACCTGAAATCTATGCCAGCTCCTTGCTGCCACAGACGCCCCAAGATGTGGCACCTCTTAATAATGGTGGTCATGCTTCAGATGACAGTGGGCCTCACCTTAAGACCAGTATACAAAATGCTGATCATAATCAGTAGTGAACCTTCAATGGAGACGTTGCCCAAAAAGTGGGGATGGGGAGCAGATTTATCAGAGTATTTTTCCAGTTGTCCTGTGTAAATACATTGAAAAACATGGTGGTCAGAATGAGAGCCATATTTATGAAGCACCTGGATAATCCATATGCTTCCCCCAGTGAGAGTCAATGCAACCCGAATTATATCATTTTGCAAGTGAGGAACACAAAGGTCTCATGTACACGAACATATTTTATCCTTTCCGTTTTTTTTGGCGGCCCGTACACGGAACCATTCACTTCAATGGGTCCACAATAAAAAAAAAAGGAAATTACTCTGTGTGCATTCCAATTTCGTATGTCCACATATCCATCCAGTAAAAAAGATAGAACATGTTCTATTCTTGTCCATTTTGCGAACAAGGATAGGCATTGGATAGGCGTTGCAATGGATCCACAAAAAAAAGGATGCAATACAGATGTCACATGGGCGTCATTCGTATTTTTTGCCGATCTGTGTTTTGCGGACCGCAAACTACCTACTGTCGTGTAAATGAGCCCTTACACAGATATATTATTAAAGGGGTTGTCCCATGAAAAAAAAAACAGCACCTGGATCTGAATACTCTTGTAATTGCATGTACTTATATATATATTATAGCCACTGAGCTATTCAATGACCTGTATATGTATAGCACCCCTACCTTTTTTTTCTAATTTTTCTGTCCTGCTCACTGAGATGGAAGCACATGCTCAGTTCCATCCTTCAACTGTCACCAGCTGCAGCAGAAAGGACACACCACTGAGAAAGGACACACCACCTAAGCTGACAGCTTGAATTCAATCTAGCAGAACAATTGCAGCAATGAATGCGGAGTTCTCTGTATCCATGTGAGGTACAGGACTGCTTCTGTCTTCATTAGAAAGAAGTTGTTATGTACTAGATTATGTATGATTTTCATTTTTTACATTCTAAACGTTTTGCCTGAGCTCTGTGTGGGCATTGAGAAATGTAGCTTATAGTTTAGCTTGAGCAGAGCTCGGGCAGCAGTTTAACTAACATCTGCCATTCATGTATGACAGATGTCAGATCTTTAAAGACCCTAGCCATTGTGTGCCTGCTGTTTTACACAGCAGACACCCTGTGGCTTAGTCCATCATCGAAGACAACTCCGATCACAGACTTTTAACTCCTCAAATGCCATGGTCAACTGCAACCACAACATTTGAGCGGGCATATACCAGGAGCGCGATGCTCCCAGCTGTTAAACAGCCCCCTGTGAGAAAATTGAGGGAATTTTTTAGTTGATATGGCAGCCTAGGGCCTTCAGGTATGCCATACTAAAGTTCCTATCAAGGTCTAGGAATGCACTGATTCTCCCACAGACTGCATTTGTAAATTATTGCAGTCTATGGTAGAAGCAATTAGAGGAACACATGTTAAAGTCCCCTAGGGACACTAAAAATGAAAGTGAAAAAGGAAAAAAAAAGGAAAAAAAAAGAATATAAAATTCAAATTCGAATAGGCCCTTAGTTTTCTGTGTACGACCCTGGATACATAACTCTCTTACCAGTGCCACATAGTATTGTAACCCCTTCATTATGAGAATTGACAGCTCATAGACCCCCTGCTCTTATCATCTGATAAATCTGTATGACTTCTCAATAGATGACTTAAAGAAGAACTCCCGCAAAATTTTTTATTCTCTGACCTGTTAGAAAGGTGCATGATATAATCTGTAGTGAATGTCATTTTCTTATCAGAGGCTGAAATTGAGAGTTTCCACTGTCTTCTTATTGTAGCTGGGTCATGTGACCAACTCCCTGACCTCCAACTGACCCAGGACAGCCATCACGGAGGCAGTCTGAGGCCAAATTGGTGCTGCTCTTACATTTGATTTATTGCCAGGACAGCAAGCCAGTCACTTCTCTATTCATTCCTATGAGACTGAAAGTGAGGCTCTCATAGGAATGCATAGAAAATTAGACTTCCTGTCCACACATAAGGTGCTGCGTGCGTTGGTGGGTCTAATTCCTAGTCACATGACACAGATAAGAAACTTCAGGATGATAAAGCTAAAAAATTCAGCTACTGGTAAGAAAATGACATTCACTACAGATTACATCATGTACATTTCTACCAGGACATGGAATAAGTTCTTCTTTAAGGTAGAGCTCCCCTTTAAATGTGAAAATGGAACTTCCTTTTTTGTCATTGTCTTTTCCACATAGGAAAGGCCAGGGTAAACCGCAGATTAGCCTGCAAGGGTTCAGTTAACAGCAGCTCATTATTATGACGCTAACCTTCTCCTCTCTACTTCCACCTATTCATACTGGCACTGATCTATGCCAGTCTCATTTCCCAATCATAACTTTGTGCCAGGTCAAGTGTATTCCTTTTTGATCTTAAACATTTTGGTGCCAAGAAATCATCACACAGTTTCCTCCAGGCTGGCCTCTAACAAAAGCCTGGCACACTGGCACATTTTTATTATACAAATACTGTACCCTATGTGCCAAAGTATCCCTACTGCTAAGTACTATAAATGACATGTCTGTGCCAGGCTTTAATTACATCTAGCATTTCCCCATGCCAATCTTGTACTGCACACAAGTAATCCTCCATCATCCAGCCGAGTATACAAAGTGTAACCTTCCATCCCCTGGATGAACTTGATTACCAATGGAACCCAGGGGCTTTTTTGGGCCGCGAGGCATATGCATTGCATTATCCTACTATATACCAGTCTTACATTGAGTCAGGGCTTCTATCAATAGAGGTGCCCCAGGGGCATACATTAGGAAAACAACTTTCTAATACACTCTACGGCAGTGATTGCTGGGCTTGCAGGCAGGCAGTGGTGGTGAAGGTTGCCATTAGGTAGAACTACAGCCTGCAAAAAAATGCCATTGCAAATTTGTGTCTGAAGGGACCCTTAAGATTAGAAAAGTCAGGTTCACTTTAAGCAACTGCTGGTGCCTCATCATATCGTAGATCATGCTCAGAATGCCAGTTACAGTGATCTGGTTTCTGTGTCTGAGAATCATTCTGTGCCAGGATATCTCTCCAGCAATCTCTGTGCCAGGCCAGAAAGTGACTCCATCAATGATTCATGTAGGGATGATTTTCTTTTTTTATGCTTGATGCATCAGCCAGGAATCTCTGGGAACTCTTGCGGAGATCAGTAAGAGGTTATGTACTAGCCTTGCCCCAGGCACACATCATTTGCAAGAACATCTCCGCTCTCAGCACACTAAACTTTTATTGTTTGGAGCCCCATCTACAGTTTTCCCAGTTGTAATTAGTGCAATGAGAATGGATGATATCCTGACCAGCTGTGGGACCTTAGATAGTCATCTGTATGCACCTCTAAGGGTTCCTAAGAGATATCAAGATAAATGAAAGTTTCCATGTTCTAAGTTCCTGTCACATAAAGTTGAACAAAAAAAGGTCCTGACACCATAAAGTGAAAGAATCAACTGTTTAAAGAAGGAACAGTGAAAGCAAAGATTTTACACTTTTGCTATAAAGTCGAAGGTTATGCTTGCCTGCTGCAAGCCTTTTATTTTAGAGAAGGAGACAACATTACTTCTGTTTGTTTCCCTCAGCAAGACTTGATTACTATTGCATTGTGTTATATACTTCAGGACATTTGGGTTACATGGCCCTTCTGTATAGGTTTCTGTATACAGAACATGCTGTTGTTGACAGGCTGTGGTGATTCACCCTTGGCAATGAGGGGGTCGACCCCAGACACCATTACTGAGGTGGCTCTGTATCCCCATAGCTGTGTGGAGCACAAAAACTCAAGGAGACTGTGCTTGCGTCAGAAGCTGATATCTACTGGTGTTTACAGAAGCAAATGCCTTTGGTTCCAAGTGTGGTTGGATTTATACAGTATCGGTGGTGGAGAACAAAGCCTCTGTCAAAGCCTGGTCAAGGAGAAGTTGTAATGCAATAGTGTGGATATGCTTGTGCATCATGCTAAATCCTGGAAAGAAGCAAGCCATGAAAAGTATTGTCAGGAGAGCACAAGATGAATGGGCCAGACATTGTAGTGTGATTGTGGTGCATCAGCATCTAAGGCCAGTTGTGTAATGAGAACTGTATAGCCTGAGATACAGACTGACAGAGGTTGGACACTATGACCATGAGCGGGTGTCACGAGGAGTAGGCAGTAGGCACTAACCATTGTAGTTGAAGAGGGCTTTGGCAAATCGTGCATGAGATTTGCCATTGTGGGCGGGCTGCTAGGAGTGCCACAATTGAGAATGGAAGCTAAAGGGCAAGTAGGTGAATTCCTCAGAACCTGAGGAAATTTTGTTCAGAGTGTAAGTGACAGCGTCATCATACCGAGGGGTGCACCACCAATGAGGCCAGGAAAGGCGATCACCTCAGGCAGCACCAGGAAGGGGCAAGAAGGAGGCAGTGGATGGGCCATGGGCAATGAGCGCTTTCATTGTGGAAAAGGGGTTAGGTCTAGAAATTGACAAGGTGGGGGCGGGGGCGCCGTTTCAATTTTCTACATTTACGGCAGCAGAAGGTTTAGGTGCCTGATCATACCCCTTAGGGTCATCTGAACATATAGCATCAACAAGCCACTACCATGTACTATGAGAGAACATTTAAAGGGAAGCCACCTCAGCCAACCATTTGAAATAGTTATTTGCCAGATACTGTAAGTATGAACTCTGCCCACTGTAGAATGGACATGTGTATAGAGCCCTCTAAAACAGACTTGTAACCACCATGGCTGTTGACGTTTCTTATTGTAATCACCTGAAGTGCGTCCTCAGAGTAAAAGTGAGTTAGGTTGCTAGAAGTTAATTGTGCTTGAGTCTTTTCCTGTGCTATTCTTCCTGAAGGGTGGATACCATCTGGCCCATTGCCTACCATACCCTGGTTCAGTCACATTACACAGGCACAGCACCCCTAGCAGCCAGGCTATCCATTTCTGCGACATTAATTAGATATGAATATAATAGACATGGGTGGAGATCTTATTTATAGACGTCAGGAGTTTGAAAGCCTAAAAGAAAAGTTCAATGTTGATATTATGAGACTGTCACATGCGCCCTTACATCCCACTGGGTTTAGGCAATGTCTCTTCAGGCTGCATTACTCAGCTCTTTAATCTTGTTGCTGTGGTTTATATTACTAATGGCAGTTTATGATCATTTTGTACACAAATTCCCATTTCTCATATCCTTTGCTTCTTTATTCGTCCTTCACAAGGTATTTATATTTTGATCCAAGTACTAAACAAGTCTTAATCAGAAGAAACGAGATTTCTGCCTTTCAGCGTGGCTGTAACTCTAATGTGCAATCCCATATTTATTGCTGCTCTGATTAGCTTTAAGAATTAGGAGCAATCGATCAGCTTTGTCTTCTGTTTCCATTACTTGTAAAAAAGACATTACAGGTTATATACCTCCAGTAATGACAGCTGTAAAAAACAGAAGACACTTTATGCCAGTGCTGGTCTGTCCTGAGCCAAGATAAAACATTGCATTCAACAGCGTCCACAACCTCTGGCTTCATATGACTGGACTAACAAGTATAATCGCCATTGGTTGACCCCTGCCGGCAACTGTTCACAGAGCTGACGGACCTTCATGGCTACTTGGTCAACACTTACTGTAACTTCCATATGGCTCATGTTCTGCCTTTGTCCTTTCTCCAAAAACAGCTAAATACTCCACCTGAACCCTCACTACTTTGTAATCTCTTTGTAGCATTTTCTGACCTCCATCCCACCTAGACTACCTGGTGCTTTTATGGCCACAGAAGCCAGCCCCTTCTTGGCCTGTCACATTACTATGTATGTGCCTGCCTTGGACACGTGCACCTGTTATGGCTGGTCTCCTGAAAGAACTGGACCTGATGGACAACTCTTGATTTCTGGTGTGAACTGTACCTCCAGATTTTATGAAGCCCCAGCTCATACCATCCTACCTCTCATTATTTGTGGTCCACATTAATGTATCTCCTCAATGACAGCTCTTACCTCTACTGATATATTCCAGCAAGCTTCAGGACCCCAGGGCAAAATCTGTTATAGGGTCCCCACTTTCCATGTGCCATTTACTACTATAATACTGTTATCTTCATATGTGGCAGAGGGATCACTGGGCCCCCTCAGGCACCAGAGCTTGGCTGCGACTGCTATCTCCTCACCCGCTATTCCCCTAGCAAGACCCTTAACATTCCTGCAGCAATAATTTGCATTCTAGCTGCCTGGTATTGTTTATATACATGGAACGCTGTACCTGGCGGAGATGTTATATAAAGACGTATATAGGGGAGGCGAGATAAGTATATTGTATATAAAAAGAGGGAGATTAAACAGTGAGCAGGGATTAGATAAAAGGAAGCAAAATGTATGGGCTCTGAGCGGGGTACCCCAGCATGCTGGTCTTGGTGCTGACAGGAGACATATGGCAGAGGGAGGACAGAGCACTGTCGAGATGTTAGATCAATGATTTGGCTCTCTCTGCAGAAAATGAAATAAAGCAGCCAATCAATATGCCACAGCAAAAAGCTTTTGCTAATCAAGAACGCAATGAAAAAGTGCAAGACCGGTGAGAAGGGAGAGACGAGGAGGCTGTGTTCTGTATATACGTCTCAGAAAGAGAAGATGACGAAGGAGGTATAAACAGAAATATAGAAAGAACCAGAGTGTTTGCTCCTGTCACCAGCTTTCCCAGAATGCCTCTCTATAGGGCTTGATATAACAGGACAGACAAGAGTCTGGGAAAGATGTGTGATGACCCCTGTGGGAGCTGTAATGGTGGGCGTTTAGGTTGTCACCCTGCTTTCCCAGAAACTGTTTGACAGAAATGGCTGTGTGACAATCCCTACGGAAGCTTAGATTGTGGCTACATTATCTGTCACCCAGCTTTCCCAAAAACTGTAAGTAAGAAACAGCTAAACAGAGTTAGGCTACTTTCACACTAGCATTTTTGCTGGATCCGGCAGGGTTCAGCAACAACACTTCCATTACTGATAATACAACCATCTGCATCCGTTTTGAATGGATCCGGTTATATTATCTTTGACATGGCCAAGACGGATCCGTCATAAACTCTATTGAAAGTCAATGTAGGACGGATCCGTCTTCTATTGTGGCAGATTGTGGCAGAGAAAACGGATCCATCCCGTCCCCGTTGACTTGCATTGTGGGTCATGACGGATCCGTCTTGCTCCGCATCTCAGGACGGAAAGCAAACCGCAGTGTGAAAGTATCCTTAAAGGAGTTGTCTTGTCTGTAAACATTTTTTTAAAAGAATGGCTTAAAAATGTTAGTCATGCTCACCTCACCAATCCCCTGTCGCTCCAGTGTATTTTGATCTCTTGATGCAGAAATGTGACTGCTCAGCCAATCACAGTTTTGAGGAAGGTCTCCGCCATGTCCAGTGCCTGACAGAGCAGTCACATTTCCTGTGTCTAGAGGGACCAGGAAGTACAGACCAGCAAGGGAAGGCATCAGAATGGGAGTGATGGGGGATTCGCCGAGTATAGCTTCTTTTATGTTTTTTCAAGTCATTTTTTTTTCAAAAAGCCCTTTAAATAAACTTGACAGAAAAGTCTGGGAAAGCCAGGTGACATCTCCTGTGGACTTTACAGAAACAGATATAACTAATATTGGCTGAATATCATTTTACCAACTTGAGATACATCAACGGAATGAGACTATTGTCATATCAATGGGTTGTCAGTCACCCAACTTTCCTACACTCCTGAAAGACAAGTGTTCTTAGTCATAAACAGGGGCGTAGCTATAGGGGGTGCAGAGGTAGCAGTCGCTACCGGGCCCAGGAGCCTGAGGGGGCCCAAAGACCCTTGTGCCGCATAAGAAGACACACAGAGCACTGAGGGAAGGGGGGCCCAAGCTGAACTCTTGCACCAGGGCCCATGAGCCTTTAGCTACGCCCCTGGTTATAAAGCAACACAAGAGGTGAAATCCTATCATGAAACAACCACAGAAAACAGTGGAGCTATATCAGAGGCCATATTTGTTGTCAGCCAACTTTCCCAGTGTTGAACGGCTTGAATCATTTGAATGTAATTATTTTGAATAAAATGATTTCCTCTCATTATAAAGAAAGGAAATTATTTGTTCTAATTATCAAGGACGTAACTAGGCTGCTACTGATTTCAATGGCTGCGTCTTCATCAAGGTGGACCAAGCCTTAAACCGCCAAAAGGAAACGAAAGTGAGAAAATGACCTTCTGTCAAATTATCGTCAAGATTCGTAGATTTATCAGAATCGAGCAGCTTAGAGTCCTCAAGCAATATTATATTCTATAAAGTACTATTATATTCTATCAGAGATTCAAAGATGTACTAACACTGACATTTTGGGGGAGACTGCACTGGGAAGCTTGCTAGTCACTAAACGTGAGGGGCATTTACAGGAACATGCCCCTCTGATTCCCATCAGCCACTCTCAGCCTCAACTGAAAGGTGCCAGAACCCCAATGATACTATTGGGGTAATTTATCAAACTGGTGTAAAGTAGAACTGGCTTAGTTTCCCATAGCAACTAATCAGATTCCTCCTTTCATTTTCCAAAGAAGCTGTCAAAATGAAAGGTGGAATCTGATTGGTTGCTATGGGCAACTAAGCCAGTTCTCCTTTACACCAGTTTGATAAATGACCCCATATGTATGTATATCTGGCCTTACATATTAGATAACTGTTGGCCAAATGCTTGTTGGCTATCTCTTCCAATCCTCCTTGTGAGGTCTGGCCAATAAATATATAATGTGTATGGCCAGCTTAAGTGTCAGTCTTCAATGTAGTCAGTGTTGGACTGGCCCACCAGAGTACCAAAGGATCCTCTGGTGGACCCAGGATCTGTTACCATAATGGGCCCTAAAGATTTAGGGAAAAAAAACCAAAAACATTTGGCTGCCTTTGATGACAATCACTTGGGTCTATGGTATATAGGGGTTGTACCTCAAGAATAATTTCCCCTGGTGGGCCCCAGGACCCCAAGTCCAACACTGACTGCAGTAATGGTATTCCATTCATGAACATCATGTCCATTTGGCTCCCGCATGGATTGTAAAACAACTTTTCACAAATCTGAAAAGTTATATTACCTCTCCAATAGCATTGCCTGTGTGTCTTTACTACAGTTCTGGTGTTTAGTTCATGCACCAGGAAGATCAGGATGAACAGTAGTCTTTAGTGCATGAAATTACAAGAGGACATGAAAAAATAATGACTTAGTACGATGATGAAATGAAATCTATAAAAAACATTTTGCTTGATTTATTGGTAATATAGTTTGAGGTATTTTAGAATAATAAATAGGGACTGCTTCTCTGGCACGCAGCGTTCTTATATATACTGTCTTTGCAGCTAAATTACCATGAAAATAGAAAGTGTATTCAGCAGCTATGAAAATGAGATGATGCAGATTGTCCTGATAATATTGTGTCCAGTCCTATAAACAAAATGGTTGACTTTTTGCCATTACAGTAGAACATATCAGGGGTCAGACAACAGCATTCTTGGCAATAGCTAAGACTGAAGACCTAGAGAGAAGATTTATCAACGGCAAATCCAGTGTGTGTATTTCACACCATCTGGGCCCTTTATCACTGTGGATTTTGATACTGTGTACTTTTATGCAAAAAAACATTTATGTTAAAAATATTTTTAAAGAATTTTTGGTGGTCATTTTTAATTTCCACTGTCTACACTCAACATTGAAATTGCAACACCAAGAAGGACAAACCGTAAGGATATGCAAATTGAGGAAGTAGCAGATGTTGCTAAGAGCTGCAAATTTTCAAGCACCTAGCTCCAATCTGTGGAGTGTGGGAGGGGCATAAACGCCAGATTGAAAGCCAAGTTTGTTAGCCACATGAAACCTCAAAAATCAGATCAAGCCATGTGGGATCATTGTACGATGCCTCATCAACATGCCAGTCATCTCCACTTGTCACAAACTGTGAGAGACAGAATCCTTGATCTAAGAGACCTTAGTTCATTATTCCAGCAGATTGTTATGTACAATATCTAGGCTGAGATATCAGCGCTGTTCAATTTTGCATGTCCCGGTGGTTGGGAGAACAACGATGAACTGGAGTGACTGCAAGAGGTGCACAGAGAGGAAGCTCTGCACGGACAGATCCTCTGATTAGAAGAATGTGTGTAGCGATCCATGTTGTGCAGCAGGTGAAATTGGACGTCACATCCCAAGCCAAGGGTCGCAAACAGTGTCTACACAAGCCATCATAATGCTTGCTTGATATTGGTCTTCAAGCCACTGCTCTCAAAGGCTATCATGTTGCACAGCAAAATGGTAATGGGGACTAGAATGTATGTCTGTCCTCTTCAGCAATAAGTCCTGCTTTTGTCTTGGATGCAATAATAGCTGGAGATTAGTCTGGAAAGCATGTGGGCAATGTCTTGAACGGGTCTTCACAATAGAACGTCCCACCAATCCTATTCCGGGGATTATGGTATGAGGTGGCATAATTATGGTAGCCAGACTCCTCTAGTCTTTATTTCAGGTACATGCACAAACAGCTTGGTGTTACATTGATTTGGTCATAGTTATGGCTATTATTCAAAGTGTCCCAGGAGCCATTTTTAAACAGGACGCCAGAAACATTTTGTTTGTGCTACTGTGAGCAGTCTGCCTGGCCTAAAGATGTTATGACTACCTTGGATGGAAGATTCTTTGGCTTCTGTCACCTATAACTCCCCCTACCCAAGAAAACACGAGTCTAGCTTTGGTGAAAAGGCCGTAGCGGCCAATTTATTAACCGTTCAGATATTAACATGAAATTGTACACATGTCTGAAAACAGTGCTAACAGCAACTACATAACAACCTGAAGGGATCCTGGAAGGCAATCCGAATAAAATATATTTGCCCCCTTCACGAATCTCTACCTCCAATCCAACATTTTACCCTCGGCCACACTCTCCGACCCAAGGGCACCGACTCCTGAAATTATCCTCCTGCAGGGCTCCTATCCCCAACAGGATTCCCAGTTTTCCATTTACCACAAACCTCCAAGATGCACTCCCGAAGAGAGACATGCACCTATTCCCAGCTTTTTGCCTCCCAGGATCCCCCCACCTTTCCTGCCAGCTACGACAAAAGAAAGAAACACCTCGACGTCAACTGAACTAACAGTATCACGTTCTACAATGAACTGTTAGACTCCACCCCTTCCTCATCTTAAATATCCGGCGCCAAACAGACACCCCACCCCTTAGCTCCACCCCTACCCTGCCCTTTGCAACATCCATTAACCCTATCCTCCTGCAGCTTCCACCTATGTCAAGCCGCATTTCGCTACAGCTGCGCCCCGCTCCATTGCTCTTCTGACTTCCTCGGATGGAAGATTCTTTGGCTTCTGTCACCTATAACTCCCCCTACCCAAGAAAACACACGAGTCTAGCTTTGGTGAAAAGGCTTTAGCGGCCAATTTATTAACCGTTCAGATATTAACATAAAATTGTACACATGTCTGAAAACAGTGCTAACAGCAACTACATAACGACCTGAAGGGATCCTGGAAGGCAATCCGAATAAAATATATTCGCCCCCTTCGCGAATCTCTACCTCCAATCCAACATTTTACCCTCGGCCGCACTCTCCGACCCAAGGGCACCGACTCCTGAAATTATCCTCCTGCAGGGCTCCTATCCCCAACAGGATTCCCAATTTTCCTTTTACCACAAACCTCCAAGATGCAGTCCCGAAGAGAGACATGCACCTATTCCCAGCTTTTTGCCTCCCAGGATCCTGCCACCGAACGAACATCGGTGTCCCCTCACCTATGTTCGTCCCTCCACACCTTGAATGCCGTCTCCAAACCCTCTTGCAAGCCTAAGGCCCACAAGTCGATCCCTATTTCATTCAAATGCACGCCATCCTCCCGCAAAAACTGTGATGACGCCGACTCTAACTCTTTATGCCGAACCACGAAACCGCTTGCCTCCTTACAAAGCATCCCACTTCCTTATTATTTTTAGTGCGCGCTTTATTCAACCTCTCTACTGACCTTGCATGTCTCCACGCCCGACGAGCCACTATCTCAGACCAGATTACCAGAAAACCCGGAAAATCCGCCCACAACTGCAACAGATCCAACTAGATGTCCCATGCAATGTCCCTAGAACGGCGAATGCCTAAATCATTACCTCCTGCATGCAGCACCACAATGTCTGGCGGCCGATCTAAGGAAACATAAAAACAGAACTCGGGGAGCACACACAACAGCCCACGCAAACCAATCCAACACACCTGTAAATCGCCCGCCTCAAAACCTAACTGCCTTCCATTCCTACGCGCATCCGCTCTCTTGGCCCCCCAATATACATATGAATGGCCAAAAATCCAGGCTAAACACGAAGCCGAACCTACAAAAAACAAAGAGTCACGTCAAAACATGCTACACCAATGAACAAATTGTACAAAGCAGTAAACGCCAACACCATATATGTTTTTTTTTAAATACTCCACCTATGGCAATAAATGTGGGTGAATGTAAGAGCGAAAACTGGCAGATTCCCATCTACCAATTTGCCGAATAGCCTCTTCACCCAAACCCCACCTAGCAGCCTCTGTTGCAGCCCCAATCCAAAAAGAATGAGACGCAAACTCCACAGCAGACAGTCCGCCCCTCCCTAAACATTTCCTGAAAATCGCGACAAACTGATAGCGAGAAAGAGCTGCCCCATCCTGATGTACTAGCAATGGCCCCGATACGTCCGGTCGAATTAACAAAAATTCCTCCACACATCGCAAAGGGCAAACCAGCGAGAGGCTGTAACAGAAAGTGCCTACCTTTACCCTCTGAATCTGTCTTTGACTTCCGAATAAAACAGCTCAATCCTTTAGACCTCCCCACAACGTCCTCTCGCCGTATGCCTCCCTTACCAACTCTACTCCTAGCTACCAGTTCCGATATTCGAAACGCTCCGAAAAATGCAAGTGAAAACGCCGCCCGAAATAAACACACTTTGTAGCCTGATCTGCAAACAAACTCCACCTGCTTCCACAACAATAACAAAATTTCAAATGAAACTGGGCGCCGACCATCCCTAACCGGCATGTTACGCCTATTACCCTTTAACGCCTGCCGCACCAAAAAACACTTAGACACATCCCTCAGACCTCGCAATCGTAACCGAAAAGCTACAGCCGCCACCCTCTTAGACACCGCCGAATAAGACAAGCCCGAGCTAAAGGACAATCCTACAAAATAAACCAATAAAATCCAAAAATCATCTTCCGAACTGCAACCCCCAACATGCTCTAACAATCTTTCCCACTGGGACCACACCGTGGAATACGCTGACCACGTACCTGTACTCATGGATCGCCTGATCAACGCTATGGAGACCCCAAGGCCACGCTCCAGAGCCACTGAGGACACATCAGACCCCGCTCTTCCGCCCCCAGCGCCAATCTCCGAAAACGCTCCCACTGAAAACGAGAAAGAGAGTCAGCAACAGAGTTCTCCACACCCGGCATGTGTACAGCTACAAAGAAAGCATTCAAACACAAACCACGCAACACCAAATGTCGCAACAAGCGAATCACAGGCGGCGAACTCGCAGACTGCGAATTAATGGCCTGTACCACGCTCATGTTGTCACAACAAAAACGAACACGCCTGTTTCTCAAACGATCATCCCACAACTCCGTGGCCAACACAATAGGAAATAACTCCAGTAATGCCAAATTTGTCAGAAACCCAGCCTGTCGCCAGTCGTCTGGCCAAGGCCCTGCACTCCATTGTCCTTGACAAAAGGCACCATAGCCGCAAGACCCCGACGCATTCGTAAATAGCTCCAAGTCCACATTAGAAACCTGAGCCGCCATCCACATCGATCTACTGTTAAACTGAGGCAAAAAACGCTCCCAAATATCCAGATCCGCCTTCACCTCCGCTGACAACCGCACATAATGAAACGGGACAACCACCCCAGCCGTAGCCATGGCTAACCGGCGGCAAAATACCCACCCCATAGGCAAGATCCTACATGCAAAATTTAACTTACCCACCACCAACTGAACCCGACGCAACTGGGCCTTCTTAACCTTCCGCAAACCAGACACCTCAGCTACAAGATCCGCAACTTTATCATCAGGCAAACGACATTCCATGTTCACCGTATCAATAACGATGCCCAAGAACTTAACCACTGTCGCAGGCCCCTCTGTCTTGTCTGGTGCCAATGGAACCCCAAAAACCGCAGCAACCCGCTCCATCGTATGTAACAAAATGGAACAAATCCGCGAACCCGCCGGCCCCAAAAATAAAAAATCATCCAAATAATTCAATACCGAATTAAAACCAGACTCCTGCTTCACAACCCATTCCAAAAATGAACTAAAAGTCTCAAACAGCGCACAAGATATTGCACAACCCATTGGCAAACAACAATCCACATAAAATTGCCCTTCCCATTTAAAACCTAACAAATGAAAGCTATCCGGATGTATTGGCAGCAAACGCCGCTTCTATATCCGTCTCG
>ONZH01011583.1:0-10587 GCA_900303285.1 Rhinella marina
TTTCAAGGTACACAGCCGTGTACTAACTCAGACGGTGTGTATTAACACCAGGTATATAAAATTATTTTGCAAGAGAACGCACAGTACAGTTGCCAATGAAAAGGCCTATATATTTTTATATTTCAAGGTACACAGCCGTGTACTAACTGTTCAGACGGTGTGTATTAACACCAGGTATGTAAAATTATTTTGCAAGAGAACGCACAGTAACAGTTGCAAATGAAAGAGGCCTATATATTTATATTTCAAGGTACACAGCCGTGTACTAACAGATCAGACGGTGTGTATTAACACCACGTATATAAAATTATTTTGCAAGAGAACGCACAGTACAGTTGCCAATGAAAAGGCCTATATATTTTATATTTCGAGGTACACAGCCGTGTACTAACAGATCAGACGGTGTTATTAACACCAGGTAATATAAAAATTATTTTGCAAGAGAACGCACAGTACAGTTTCCAATGAAAAAGGCCTATATATTTTATATTTCAAGGGTACACAGCAGTATACTAATGTTCAGAGGTGTGTATTAAACACCACGTATATAAAATTTTATTGTTGCAAGAGAACGCACAGTACAGTTGCCAATGAAAGGCCTATTATTATTTTATATTTCGAGGTACAAGCCAGTGTACTAACAGATTCAGACGGTGATGTATTAACACAAGGTATATAAAATTATTTTGGCAAGAGAAAGCACAGTACAGTTTCCAATGAAAAGGCCTATATATTTATATTTTCAAGGTACACAGCAGTATAACTAACTGTTCAGACGGTGTGGTAATTAACACCAGGTATGTCAATTATTTGAGCAAGAGAACGCACAGTACAGTTGCCATGAAAAAGGCCATATATATTTTATATTTCGAGTTACACAGCGTTGTAGTACTGTTCAGAAACTGGTGGTGTATTAACACCAGGTATTGTAAAATATATTTTGCAAGAGAACGCACAGTACAGTTGCCAATGAAAAGGCCTATATATTTATATTTCAGGTACACAGCCATGTACTAACAGATCAGACGGTGTGTATTAACACCAGGTATATAAAATTATTTTGCAAGAGAACGCACAGTACAGTTGCCAATGAAAAGGCCTATATATTTTATATTTCAAGGTACACAGCCGTGTACTAACTGTTCAGACGGTGTGTATTAAAACCAGGTATGTAAAATTATTTTGCAAGAGAACGCACAGTACAGTTGCCAATGAAAAGGCCTATATATTTTATATTTCGAGGTACACAGCCCGTGTACTAACAGATTCAAGACGGTGTGTATTAACACCAGGTATATAAAATTATTTTGCAAGAGAACGCACAGTACAGTTTCCAATGAAAAGGCCTATATATTTTATATTTCAAGGTACACAGCAGTATACTAACTGTTCAGACGGTGTGTATTAACACCAGGTATGTAAAATTATTTTGCAAGAGAACGCACAGTACAGTTGCCAATGAAAAGGCCTATATATTTTATATTTCAAGGTACACAGCCGTGTAGTAACTGTTCAGACGGTGTGTATTAACACCAGGTATGTAAAATTATTTTGCAAGAGAACGCACAGTACAGTTGCCAATGAAAAGGCTATATATTTTATATTTCAAGGTACACAGCCGTGTACTAACTGTTCTGACTGTGTGTATTAACACCAGTTATGTAAAATTATTTTGCAAGAGAACGCACAGTACAGTTGCCAATGAAAAGGCCTATATATTTTATATTTCTAGGTACACAGCAGTGTACTAACTGTTCAGACAGTGGGTATTTACACCTGGTATGCAAAAAGGGTATTGCAGGCACACAGAACCCAGAACACTAGAGCCAAATAAACTGTATTTAAAAAAAAAAAAAAAAAAAGTACACAGCCGTATACTGCCAGAAGATCAGATGGTGCATATACACACTAGGTATATAACAGGGTTTTGCAGCCAAAAAGAACGCAGAACAGTAGTGCCAAATATAGTTTGGTATGTAGCAGAGCACCTAATACACCACTAATGCCTCTCTCTGTCCCTACTCCAGCAGCTATCCCTGAATACAGCACCCGTTCTCTGTAAAGTGTATATTGTAGTAAAGCTATCACTGTACTGCACTATAGTAGCCCTGATAAGGGCTTTTAATCACGCTCCTGCCTGTCCAACAGCTAAAACCTGTCTCTCCCTTCTCCAGCCTCTGTCCCTGACTAAGTTCACGGAGCATATGCGAACGAGCAGGAAGAGCTGAGTTTTTATGATTCGAGGTCACATGGTTTTTCCAGCCAATCCATGTAGACGCCGTTTTCGCGCTGCCAGCGTGCTCAGCGGGCCTGTCATAGGGGGGCTGCATGGTGATTGGTGGAAAAAAAGCGCCAGGGAAGGTGGGAGGGGAAACGAATTCTAAGTGCGCCATCGCCGTTATACTCGAACGAAATCGAGTACGCCGAATAGCGTAGTAGTCGATCGAATACCGGCTCGATCGAACACTACTCGCTCATCTCTAATAACTACCTGTTATTAGCCATTCTGCTGTGAATTTACACTGTCATACAGCTATTGTTGGGGCATAGTAATGGGAAATATAACTACGAATTATTAGTTGTTCTGCGGTGAACTTACATTGTAAAACAGCCATTTTTGGGGTGTAGTAATAGGAAATAAAAATACATGTTATTAGCCATTCTATGGTGAACTCACATTTTTGGGGTGTATTTATTTACTTTTTTTTAAATTTAATTCTTTTAATTTACAGTATGTCAGACAGACAGGTGACAGACCCGTCAAAGGCAACGGGCAGTGGCCAAAATGTTTCTGTCGCAGGCAGAAGTAGCAGAAGAAGAAGGGGGTGGCAGCAGGAGTCCCAGCGAGAGGCCTGAGCTCCCAGTGTCATCTTGTGGTCGTAGCTTGACCAGCAACCCAGTGGTGATTTAATGGTTGACTCAGTCTTCTACTTCGTCACAAGTGACATCAGACACCCCCAGCCAAGAGTCTGTGGGTTACTCTGACACGGGGCTTAGTTAGCATGGTCCAGAAGCAGGCCCTGTGCCCCCACCTGTCCTGAACCTGCCTCTATTTTTTTCAGTTCAATTAGGTTTAGAAGTATTATATAATGTAGGCTTGGCTCCACTTTTCAGAGAGGACGAGCTTTGAGAGCACAGTCAGCAGCTAATGGCCAGCCAAGATCTGGAGGGGGAACCCGCCGCTTCCTCCAGGAGGCGGGCAGGTAGTGATGATGAGAATTGCATGGGAGCTGGTGTTGTGAGAGGGCAGGCTCCTGGCCCTGAGACCATTGAGAGGAAAATCATTGACGTCTAGACAGTAGTGGATGATGATGTAGCCGATCGCATTTGGGAGACAGGTGAAGAAGGAGCTTCATTATCATTGGGACAAGAGGGTGACAACTTGCATGTGAGTCAGCGGCTGAGCCAGCAAGGTGGTAGTGTGACCGTGAGTCAGCAGGGTGGCAGCAGTGCGAGGTAGGGAGCCAAATGTGCCCCTGGTAGACCGCCCGTTCACAGGAGCTTGCCTGCCCGGAAATTAATGGTGCAGGTGTTCATGGAGGCAGTCAGTCAGCGAGGAGTGTTGGGGGAAAATGCCATACTTGGCGGTGTGGTACTTATTAATTAAGCCGCCAGAGGAGGTAAACATGGCTATTTGCCAAATCTCTGAACAGAAGGTGAAGAGTGGCGTGGGCCAATGTTGGCACCACAGCCCAACGTCAACACATGCAGCGTGACCATAAAGTGGCCTGGGAGAACCATGGCTCTGGTGTTCTAGTGGTGGTCTAGCCTGCCGCAGCAAATGCTGCATCACCCAGTGGCCCGCACCCCTTTTCCTGCAGTTAAGGCTCCACCACCTTAGCCAAAGGGAGCCATCTTTCCTTCCCATCATTACTGGTCTTGATGCTCCTGCCACAGTCAGTGATTTTGTAAGCAATCGATCACCAAAGCGATTGCAAAAAGACAGCAGTACATGCTCACTAATCCAACGGCGCAGAATCAGAATGTCCTCCTGGCCAAGTTGCTGGTACTAAAGTCCCTCCCTTTCCAAGTGGTGGATTCTCCACTTTTAAGAGAACTGATAACTTGTGCCAAACCAAGATGGAGATTTTCAAGTCATCATTTATTTGTGAAAAAAGCAGTACCAGCCCTGCACACGTATGTTGAACAGAAGGTGGAAAAGTTCTTGAGCCTGTTAGTGTCTGCTAAAATGTACAGCGGCACGGACGTGTGGAGCTGTAACTACGATAAAGGACAATATATGTCCTTTACGGCCCACTGGGTAAATGTGGTTCCTGCCCAGCCACACCAGCAACTTGGCCAGGGGACACCACTGCCGTGTCCACATTCTCAAGCTGTGGGTCCTGCGACAAAATACGCCTCTGCCTCCTCATCCTCCACCGTGTCCTCAGCCTCCACTACAGAGGGAATTCAAAGTGCACAGAGTCACACAGGAGAACTTTTCTGTGTCCCCCACTAAGAAAGCGAATCATGTCTTTCTCCTCTTCAACTCAAAATTGGAACCATGGTCACTGACAACAGGCAGAACATGGTGTCGGCACTACATCAAGGAGATCTGAGCCATACGCCCTGCATGGCACATATGTTTAAGCTGATTGTAAAGAGGTTTCTGAAGTACAAACTGCTTACCGGGACTGTGACACTATAAAGTATCACAGCCCCGGAGTCTCCGTTCTCCCGGAGAGCAGAGACCTCGGGGAAGCCAGCAAGGGACCAATCAGAGTGGTCCCTTGCCGGCAAGCGCTCCGATTGGCTAGTCTCTGCAGACTAACCAATGGAGCGCTTCAGTGAGAAAAAAAAAGCCAGTTTCAGGCTGCGATCTCCATGCTGGAGATCACAACCTGAAAACCGGCCTGAAGACTGCCCTCGGGGATTAGTGGGCCCCCCTTGCCTCCATTCCCCCCCTCATGCCTCCATCCCCCCCTTGTGCCTCCATCCCCCCTTGTGCCTCCGTCCCCCCCTCGTGCCTCCGTCTCCCCCCTCGTGCCTCCGTCTCCCCCCTCGTGCCTCCGTCCCCCCCTCGTACTTCCGTCCCCCCCTCGTGCCTACGTTCCACCTGCGCTTTTATTTTATGATGGCAGCGGCTCACAATCTGAGCCGCTGCCATCAGCAGAGAGTGTGAGCTGTAATTACAGCTCACACTCTGCTGCTACAGCTAAAATCGGTGCTGGCACCAATTTCAGCTGTTTAACCCCATAGATGCTGCGGTCAGTAGCCGCCCGCAGCAACCATGGGGTTAAGAGGGAGGGAGCTCCCTCTCTCTTCCATCGGGTCGCCACTGCTGCTGTGGCAGCGGGCCAATGGTTACCATGGCAACCGGGCACTTTAGGTCTGATCAGCCTTAGTGTAGCACTGATACAGTGCATTGCAATAGATGACTATTGCAATGCACTGTATAGCCATCAAGCCCACTGGATCTTCAAGATCCAAATGGGTCTTGATAAATTAAAAAAAAAAATGTAAAAAGAAAGTAAAAAAAGTGCCCCTTTTCCCCAAATGAAGTAAAAAAAAAGAAAAAGTACACATATTAGGTATCGCCGCATCCGTATTGACCGGCTCTATAAAAGCATCACATAGTCCACCCCACCAGATGTACGCAATTTTTTTTTTTTTTTTTTAAAAAGCTATTCCAAAACAGCCATTTTTTGTCACCTTGCCACACAAAAAGTGTAATAGCAGGCGAACAAAAAAGCATATTCACCCCAAAATGGTACAAATCAAACCGTCATCTTGTCCCGAAAAAAATGAGCCCCTACCTGAGACAATCTCCCAAAAAATAAAAAAAACTACAGCTCTCTGACTATGGAGACACTAAAACATGATTTTTTTTTTGTTTCAAAAATAATATTATTGTGTAAAACTTAAATAAATAAAAATAAGTATACATGTTAGGTATTGCCACGTCCGTAACAAACTGCTCTACAAAAATATTGCATGATCTCTCCCCTCAGGTGAACACCGTAAAAAATAAAAAATAAAAACTGTCTAAAAAAAGCCATTTGTTGTCACATTTCATCACAAAAAAATTTAATACCAAGCGATCAAAAAAGCGTATGCCCCTAAAAATAGTACCAATCTAACTGTCATCTTGTCCCGCAAAAAATGAGCCCCTACCTGAGACAATTGTACAAAAAATTAAAAAAAACTACCGTTCTCTGACTATGGAGACACTAAAACATGATTTTTTTTTTGTGCTTCAAAAATATTGTGTAAAAGTTAAATAAATAAAAAAGGTATACATGTTAGATATTGCCGCATCCGTAATGACCTGCTCTATAAAAATATCACAAGATCTAACCTGTCAGATGAATGTTGTAAATAACAAAAAATAAAAACAATGCCAAAACTGCTAGTTTTTGTTACCTTGCCTCACAAAAAGTGCAATATAGAGCTACCAAAAATCATATGTACCCTAAAATAGTACTAACAAAACTGCCAACTTATCCCGTAGTTTCCAAAATGGGGTCAGTTTTTTGGAGTTTCCTACTCTAGGGGTGCATCAAATGTGACATTGCAACTTAAATTTTTCCAGTGAAATCTGCCCTGGCATTCCTTTCCTTCTGCGCCCTGCCGTGTGCCTGTACAGCAGTTTATGATCACGAATGGGGCATTTCTGTAAACTACAGAATCAGGGTAATAATGATTGAGTTTTGCTTGGCAGTTAACCCTTGCTTTATTCTCGGAATAAAATGATTTATATGGAAAATCTGCCAAAAAAGTGAAATTCGGAAATTTTGGCTACATTTTCCTTTAATTCTTGTGGAACACCTAAAGAGTTAATAACGTTTGTAAAACCAGTTTTGAATACCTTGAGCGGTGTAGTTTTTAAAATGGAAATTGGAAATTTTGTGAAAAATTTCAAGATTTGCTTCTAAATTTCTAAGCCTTCTAACGTCCCAAAAAAATAAAATGTAGTTTTCAAAATGATCCAAACCTGAAGTAGAAACATAAGGAATGTAAAGTAATAACTATTTTTGGAGGTATTACTATGTATTTTAAAAGTAGAGAAATTGACATTTGGAAATTTGCAAATTCTTTTAAATTTTTGGTAAATTTGGTATTTTTTTTATAAATAAGAATGAAATATTTTGACTCAAATTTACCACTGTCATGAAGTACAATATGTGACGAGAAAACAATATCAAAATGCCCTGGATAAGTAAAAGCGTTCCAAAGTTATTACCACATAAAGTGACACATGTCAGATTTGAAAAATGGGGCTCCGGCATTTGGTCCAAACTGGCTGTTGCTTGAAGGGGTTAAGCCACTCTTACTGTCATGAACCAGTGGCTGTGAACCCACCATGCCATGCATGCTTACTAGAGATGAGCGAGCATACTCATCCGAGCTTGGTGCTTGTTCGAGTATTAGGATACTCGTAAGTGCTCGCTGCTCGGACGAGTATCTCGCCATGCTCGAGGAAATGGCAACTTCCGCATCGTGCTTTTTTGATGCCTATAAACACAGCCAATCACAAGCCAGGAGACTCTGCGGTACACCCAGCATCACGTGGGGCCCTTACATGTCGATAGCAGGGGTTGGCTGGCCTGATCAGGTGACCCTGGAATATACTAGTGACTGGCCGCGGTGCTCGGCTCAGATGCCGTCTGGATGTCGTTAGGGATAGAGCTGCTGCCTTTCAGGGACAGTGTTAGGGCCTGAATTTAGTTGTCTGTTAGGCAGGAATCACCCACAAAGAACCCAACAGCCCTTCTAAGGGCTAGAAGACATTTTATTTTATTTTTTTTGTCACTTGGCTGGCTGGCACTAGTAGTGCAGCTATCGCCATATCTAACCCTGTTTTTTTTTTATTGTTCTATTTCAGTGATACAAATCCATTGCACACAGCACTGTGGAACCATTCTGTGTGTCACAGTTCAGCACTGACTCACTCCAATCCATATATACTGTCCAGGTGACACTTTCTGTACGTCACACAATACAACCAAGTCATTTGCTACCAATATCATCTACAGCTTGATCCAGAAAACTCTCTGTGCGACATTTCTCTGGGTCGCAGACTAAATAGCCACCGTTAACAGGGTGTCAGTCAGTTCTACCATAGTTCTTGCACGTCACATTCCCAAAAAAATAAAAATAAAAAAAAAATAATAATTATTTCAGTTGTTTTAGCTCAGTGATACAAATCCATTTGACTCAGCTTTGTGTAACCTTTCTGTGTGTCACAGTTCAGCACATTAGCTCCCATCTGTATATACTGTCCAGGTGACACTTTCTGTACGTCACACAATACAACCAAGTCATTTGCTACCAATATCATCTACCGCTTGATCCAGAAAATTCTCTGTGCGACATTTGTCTGGGTCGCAGACTAAATAGCCACCGTTAACAGGGTGTCAGTGAGTTCTACCATAGTTCTTGCACGTCACGTTCCCAAAAAAAGAAAATATAAAAAAAATTTTTTTTTTTTTATCATACACCTATATACAAAAAATGTTGAACCCCAGGGCTAAGGGTGGAGGGCGAGGGCGTGGGCGTGGGCATTCAATTACTGCAGGGGGCAGAGGCCGTGGTCCTAGGCAGGGTGAGACAGTACCCGCTGATGAGGGAGCAGGGGAATTCCGCAGAGCTACACTCCCTAGCTTCATGTCTCAACTTACAGGGACACGTGGTAGAGGACTGTTGAAACCACAACAGTGCGAACAGCTGATCTCGTGTATTGCGGACAATGCTTCAAGTAATTTGTCCACCAGTCAGTCTTCCACGCAGTCCACCCACGTTACCCAAGAAAGCACTCCTATGGCTCCTCCACCTCAACCTCCTTCCCCCCAGTCTGCCCCCTCCCAGGAAAATTTGGAATGCGATCCGGCATACTCTCAGGAACTGTTTTCTGGACCCTTCCCAGAGTCACAAACCACTTCTCAGGTTGCTGCTGACCTCGTTCCCGATGCCCAAGTTTTCCAACTGTCGCAGTCTGTGGATGATGATGATGACAATGTTGACTTAGTGGAAGAAGTTTGTAAAGAGGTGTCGGACGATGAGGAGACACGGTTGTCAGACAGTGGTGAAGTTGTTGTTAGGGGAGGAATTCCGAGGAGGGAGCAGACTGAGGAATCGGAGGATGACGAGGTGACTGACCCAAGCTGGTTTGATATGCCGAGTGAAGACAGTGCTTCTGAGGCGGAGGCGAGTGCTGCACCAGAACAGGTTGTAAGAGGCAGTGGTGTGGCCAGAGGGAGAAGCAGGGCCAGAGCTGGTGCATCAGCAGCAACTGTTCCACGTAGTGAAGCTCCCGTGGCGAGGCCTAGATGTTTGTCTGGAGGTTCTTTAAAGAAAGTGAGGATGACCGACGGACTGTGGTGTGCAACCTGTGCCACACCAGGATCAGCAGGGGTGCCACCACTACTAGCCTAACCACCACCAGCATGCGCAGGCATATGAGTGCTAAACATCCCACTCAATGGAACCAAGGCCGTTCACCACCTCCTGCGGGTCACACCACTGCTCCTTCCCCTGTGTCACTCGCTGCCTCTGCTAGTCAACCCCCCGCATCACTCGCTGCCTCTGCTAGTCAACCCCTGCCCAGGACCCCGGCACGAGCGCCTCCCGCCGGAAAACCACACCTTCGCCTCCACGATCCTCCACAGCGTCCACCAACGTTTCCCAGCGCAGCGTTCAGCTGTCTTTACAGCAGACGCTGGAGTGCAAGAGGAAATACAGTTCCACCCACCCACATGCCCAAGCCCTCAACGAACACATCTCCAAATTGCTTAGCCTGGAGATGCTGCCCTATAGGCTGGTAGAGACCGAGGCCTTTCGAAATCTCATGGCGGTGGCTGCCCCTCGGAATTCTTCCCATCTGACTCCGCTAGCAGCAGAGGGCATAGTTCTGTGGGCCAAGTAGCGGGGGAGAGGAGGCGAGCAGGCAGCTTGTCCAGCACTGGCAGGGGAACGCTCTCCAAGGCTTTTGCCAGTTTTGTCACCCCAGCAAGACACTGTCACCTGTCCCCAGTCTAGGCAGAGTAGGGGGGAGCTGTACAGAAAGATGGTGAGGAAGTACCTAGCTGACCATACCAACGTCCGTAGCGATCACTCTGCTCCATACAACTACTGTGTTTCAAAGCTGGACACGTGGCCTGAACTGACGCTTATTAAAATGAACGAGGCCTGGATTTCACCGGAATTCAAATCTCCTCCGGGGGAAAGCAGCTAAAGATTTAAATAACTTATGTATACGATTCCTCTTCTCTACTCCTCTTCTCTACTCCTCCTCCTCCTCCATATCGTCTTTGCCTAACGCTGACCCAAAAAAAGCCATTTTTTAGAGGTCCAACTGGCACTCTTTTAGCACAATTTTTCAGGAGGGCCCCCTACAGGCCCTCTATTCAAACAAATTTTCAAGAGGTCCACCTACAGGCCCTCTATTCAAACAATTTTTCCAGAGGTCCACCTACAGGCCCTCTCTTCAAACAATTTTTCAGGAGGGCCCCCTACAGGCCCTCTATTCAAACAATTTTTCTAGAGGTCCACCTACAGGCCCTCTCTTCAAACAATTTTTAAGGAGGGCCCCCTACAGGCCCTCTATTCAAACAATTTTTCCAGAGGACCACCTACAGGCCCTATCTC
>ONZH01011584.1:0-15847 GCA_900303285.1 Rhinella marina
CCGGTATACAATGTTCTGGAGGCCCCTGTACATACAATGTTCTGGAGGCCCCTGTACCCGGTATACACAATGTTCTGGAGGCCCCTGTACCCGGTGTCTGGAGGCCCTGTACCCGGTGTTCTGGAGGCCCCCCTGTACCAGGTATACAATGTTCTGTTACCCGGTGTGAGGCTCCTGTACCCGGTATACAATGTTCTGGAGGCTCCTGTACCCGGTATACAATGTTCTGGGAGGCCCCTGTACCCGGTATACAATGTTTCTGGAGGCCCCTGTACCGTATACAATGTTCTGGAGCCCCTGTACCCGGTATACATGTTCTGGAGGCTCCTGTACCCGGTATAGGCAATGTTCTGGAGGCCCCTGTACCCGTACCCGGTATACAATGTTCTGTTCTGGAGGCTCCTGTACCCGGTATACAATGTTCTGGAGGCCCCTGTACCCGGTATACAATGTAGGCCCCTACCCGGTACAATGTTCTGGAGCCCCTGTACCCTGTACACTGTACCCGGGTATACAATGTTCTGGAGGCCCTGTACAATGTCGGTATACTCCTGTACCCGGTAACAATGTTCTGGAGGCCCCCCGGTGTACCCTGTACCCGTATACAATGTTCTGGAGGCCCTGTAACCCGTACAATGTTCAATGTTCCCGTGTTCTGGAGGCCCTGTACCCTGTTCTGGAGGCCCGTGGTATACAATGTTCTGGAGGCCCCTGTACCCGGTATACAAGTGTTCTGGAGGCTGTACCCGGTATACTGGGAGGCCCCTGTACCCGTATACACATGTTCTGGGTTCTGGAGGCCCTGTACCCGGTATACAATGTTCTGGAGGCCCCTGTACCCCTGGGTATACAATGTTCTGGAGGCCCCTGTACCCGGTATACAATGTTCTGGAGGCCCCTGTACCATACAATGTTCTGAGTAGGCCCTGTACAACAATGTTCTGGAGGCCCCTGTACCCCTGGTATACAATGTTCTGGAGGCCCCTGTACCCAATGTTCTGGAGGCTACCCGATATACAATGTTCTGGAGGCCCCTGTACCTGTACCCGTATACAGTGTTCTGGAGGCCCTGTACCCGGTATACAGTGTTCTGGAGGCTCCTGTACCCGGTATACAGTGTTCTGGAGGCTCCTGTACCCGGTATACAATGTTCTGGAGGGCCCCTGTACCCGGTATACAATGTTCTGGAGGCCCCTGTACCCGGTATACAATGTTCTGGAGGCCCCTGTACCCGGTATACAATGTTCTGGAGGCCCTGTACCCGGTATACAATGTTCTGGAGGCTCCTGTACCCGGTATACAATGTTCTGGAGGCCCGGTCCTATAGTACCCGTACCCGTATACAATGTTCTGGAGGCCCCTGTACCCGGTGTATACAATGTTCTGTGGAGGCCCCTGTACCGGTATACAATGTTTCTGGAGGCCCCTGTACCCGGTATACAATGTTCTGGAGGCCCCCTGTACCCGGTATACAATGTTCTGGACCCCTGTAATTGTTCTGGAGGCCTGTACCCGGTATACACATGTTCTGGAGGCCCTGTACCGGTATACATGTTCTGGAGGCCCTGTACCCGGTATACAATGTTCTGGAGGCCCCTGTACCCGTATACAATGTTTAGGCCCTGTACAATGTTCTGGAGGCCCCCCTATACATGTCCCCTGGTATATACAGTGTTCTGGAGGCTCCTGTACCTCTGTACCCGGGTATACAATGTTCTGGAGGCCCCTGTACCCTCAATGTTCTAATGTTCTGGAGGCCCCTGTACCGTATACAATGTTCTGGAGGCCCCTGTACCCGGTATACAATGTTCTGGAGGCTCCTGTACCCGGTATACAATGTTCTGGAGGCCCCTGTACCCGGTATACAATGTTCTGGAGGCCCCTGTACCCGGTATACCTGGTATACAATGTTCTGGAGGACCCGGACCCCTGTACCGGTATACACAATGTTCTGGAGGCCCCTGTACCCGGTATATACAATGTTCTGGAGGCCCCTGTACCGGTATACAACAATGTTCTGGAGGCCCCTGTACCCGATATACAATGTTCTGGAGGCCCCTGTACCCGGTATACAATGTTCTGGAGGCCCTGTACAATGTTCTGAGGCCCCTGTACCCGGTACAATGTTCTGGAGGCCCCTGTACCCGGTATACAATGTTCTGGAGGCTCCTGTACCCGGTATACAATGTTCTGGAGGCCCTGTACCCGGTATACAAGGCCTGTCCTGGAGGCCCCTGTACCCGTACCGGTATACAATGTGTTCTGTTCTGGAGGCTGTACCTGTACCCGGTATACAATGTTACAATGTTCTGGAGGCCCCTGTACCGGTAATACAATGTGTTCTGGAGGCCCCTGTACCCGGTATAAATGTTCTGGAGGCCCTGTACCCGGTATACAATGTTCTGGAGGCCCCTGTACCGGTATACGGTACAATGTTCTGGAGGCCCCTATATCAATGTTCTGGAGGCCCCTGTACCCGTATACACAATGTTCTGGAGGCCCTGTACCCGGTATACAATGTTCTGAGGCCCCTGTACCGATACAATGGCCCCTGTACCCGGTATACAATGTTCTGGAGGCCCCTGTACCCGTGTATACACAATGTTCTGTTCTGAGTATACAATGTTCTGGAGGCTCCTGTACCCGGTATACAATGTTCTGGAGGCCCCTGTACCCGGTATACAATGTTCTGGAGGCCCCTGTACCGGGTATATACAATGTTCTGGAGGCTGTACCCTATACAGTTATACCCCTGGTATACCTGGAGGCCTGTACCCGGTATACAGTTCTGGAGGCTCCTGTAACCTATACAATATGTACTAGGGGAGGCCCCTGTACCAGGGGAATCACTTGTACCCTTGTAGACCCCTGTAGGTCTGAGCCCTGTACCCGGTATAACAATGTTCTGGAGGCACCCGGTCAATGTTCTGGAGGCTCCTGTACCAAGAGATCACAACAGCTGTCACTCAGAGGGGAGGGGCTGTGAAGCCAGGGCAGAGGGCACTTTAGAATGAAGCTCCGCCTCCTGGGCACTACTGGGAGCAGAACATGGCTGAAGAAAACCTCATATTCACACTACTCCTGAGGAGAGCCAAGAGTTTATTTGTCCTTCTCCCTCCAGAGCTGTCAGCAGCTTAGTGTGGTCAGAACTGCTGACTGACTCCTGACTGTGCAATAAGAAGCTTTCCAGTAACCTTGTATTATGCCTCTCCATCTTCAAGATCTCTGCTTGCTGAAAGTGGATAGGATTTGTTTTCTTTATTTACAGCTACAGACTTCTGACTGCTGAAGATTTGCTACAATAGCATCCAGTAAAGTGTAGGAAGGAGCCAGCTACTGCACATTATAATCAGTGACCGCATAGTGTATATATATATACCCCCAGACAGGAGAGAGGCGTCTCACAGGCTTATTATTCCAGGCTCAGGGAGGGAAGAGCAGGTCACATCCTGGAGAGAAGGGTCGGGAAGTGCAGACAATGGTAAGGTCTCCGCCATCTTACTGTAAAGTATGTGCCCCCCTGTCTCTCAGATACCCCCGTCACAGAGGGACAGTGCAATAGCCATTATAATTCTTCTACAGGAGGATGACTGAGGAGCCCCCTAAGACTGTCCTACGGATGATGAGAGTTCTCATGTGTTGTATGGCTAGAGACCATCCTGGACATTGTCTCTATATCCATCCCAGATCCCTGCTCTCCAGCCTTGCACCCAATGCTCATCTAACACCCCAGCCACCACTAGGCAGGAGACCTCTAGAATCCAGGATTTGCCCAGAGGGGAAGAAGGGTTGTGCCCATCCAACCACCGCATGCGTGGCCTGGGGGAATTCTGGGGCAGGCCACTGTGAGGACTACAAGCAACTGTCACCACTCCCATCCTCCTCTCCGGCTCTGCCACCCTTCTCCTGCAGGCTGGCAAGCTGCATGACCATCCACCCCAGAGAAGTTATCATACCACCGCAAAAAAGAGAAGTAATCATCCACCACAAGGTCCTGAGATAGAGAAGTGAGCATCTACTCAGAAATACACAAGAGACCGTACCACCCCCGAGACACAGACGTGACCGGCCACCGCCGAGACACAGACGTGACCGGGCCACCCCGAGACAACAGACGTGACCGGGCCACCCCGAGACACAGACGTGACCGGGCCACCCCGAGACACAGACGTGACCGGGCCACCCCCGAGACACAGACTGTGACCGGGCCACCCCGAGACACAGACGTGAACCGGGCCACCCCGAGACACAGACGTGACCGGGCCACCCCGAGACACAGACGTGACCGGCCACCCCGAGACACAGACGTGACCGGGCCACCCCGAGACACAGACGTGACCGGGCCACCCCGAGACACAGACGTGACCGGGCCACCCCCAGACACAGACGTGACCGGGCCACCCCCAGACACAGACGTGACCGGGCCACCCCGAGACACAGACGTGACTGGGCCACCCCGAGACACAGACGTGACCGGGCCACCCCGAGACCACAGACGTGACCGGGCCACCCCAGACACAGACGTGACCGGGCCACCCCAAGGCCCTGATTACCTCATACAGCCTTCCTGTGGACATCAAGAGTTACAGGGCAAATCATGAAATAAACCCGTCCCCTGTACCTGAACAACCTGAAAAACTGGTCTTTGAACATTTAGTCAGACATCCACATCTCACCCGCCAATACCTACTAATCTCCAGCCCCATAGATGAGGCCTTACACCGCTATCCCCATTACATCATTAACAAGCAGGACCAAGAGGATAGAACCACTGCAGAAATGTTCACCCCCTATACAACAGCTATGACATTAAAACCTAACCTGTATCTCTCTCTACGAGCCGCCATGGACTCCACCAGACCTCTGAGGTGTCCTGTGGATCTGCAGCACATCCTGTAAGTTGCTGAATGCTGCCTCCATAGATCCCACAGATGACGATCAAATTGGATCTGGGAATTTGGAAACAAGTCACCATTTCTATCTCTTTGTCATGTTCCTCACTGTGGCCGTGGCATTATCCTGCTGAAAGAGGGCACTGCCATCAGGGGGTCAAGACTGCCATTACATGGGTACTTCACAGTACAATGTTAGGTAGGTGGTACATGTCACATCATGCCAAGAGCCAAGCGTTCCAGCAGATCATTGCCAAGAGCTTCACACTGCCTCCACCAGCTTTACACATAGTGCACCTGGTGCCACCTCTTCCCAAGGTAAGTGACACAAACTCATCCATCCACATAATGTAATATGATTCATCAGACCAGGCCGTCTTCTTCCCAGAGTGCACCTGGTGCCGTCTCGTCACCAGGTAAGAGACGTATACTCACCTCGCCATCCACATGATGTAATATGATTCATCAGACCAGGCCAGCTTCTTCCCAGAGTGCACCTGGTGCCATCTCTTCACCAGGTAAGAGACGTATACTCACCTCGCTATCCACATGATGCAATATGATTCATCAGACCAGGCCGTCTTCTTCCCAGAGTGCACCTGGTGCCGTCTCTTCACCAGGTAAGAGATGTATACTCACCTTGCCATCCACATGATGTAATATGATTCATCAGACCAGGCCGTCTTCTTCCCAGAGTGCACCTGGTGCCGTCTCTTCACCAGGTAAGAGATGTATACTCACCTCGGCATCCACATGATGTAATATGATTCATCAGACCAGGCCGTCTTCTTCCCAGAGTGCACCTGGTGCCGTCTCTTCACCAGGTAAGAGATGTATACTCACCTTGCCATCCACATGATGTAATATGATTCATCAGACCAGGCCGTCTTCTTCCCAGAGTGCACCTGGTGCCGTCTCTTCACCAGGTAAGAGATGTATACTCACCTCGGCATCCACATGATGTAATATGATTCATCAGACCAGGCCGTCTTCTTCCAGAGTGCACCTGGTGCCGTCTCGTCACCAGGAAGAGATGTATACTCACCTCGCCATCCACATATGTAATATGATTCATCAGACCAGGCCGTCTTCTTCCAGAGTGCACCTGGTGCCGTCTCTTCACCAGGTAAGAGATATATTACTCTCCTCGCCATCCCACATGATGTAATATGATTCATCAGACCAGGCCATCTTCTTCCCAGAGTGCACCTGGTGCCGTCTCGTCACCAGGTAAGAGATGTATACTCACCTCGCCATCCACATGATGTAATATGATTCATCAGACCAGGCCATCTTCTTCCCAGAGTGCACCTGGTGCCGTCTCTTCACCAGGTAAGAGATATATACTCTCCTCGCCATCCACATGATGTAATATGATTCATCAGACCAGGCCGTCTTCTTCCCAGAGTGCACCTGGTGCCGTCTCTTCTCCAGGTAAGTGACACACACCCAGCCATCCATGATGTAAACATGATGTCACGAACCAGCGGGTGTGAACCCGCTGTTCCTCTTGCCCTACCTCCTCTAAGGGCGTTGTCTAAGTGAACCCCTCCATCTTCACAATACCCCTGATGATGATAGACTGTCCGAGCGGAACTCCAGGTTGCTACCTCTTGAGGAGGGTTGGAACACGAGGCAGCTGGTCCAGGCAGACCAGGAGATACCTGCGAAGGTACCAGAGGTACAGCGGTGGTCAGAGGACCGAGTAGTTACCAGGAGCAACAATGCAGGACCGAAGGATGAGGCAGAGGCGACCACCAACAGGAATAACAGCAACCAAAGGCAAGACACCAAGGACCTTGACACTGAGGCATCTGGGAAGAGGGCTGAACCACTTATAAATGTGCAGGAGGACCAGGATTGGTTAACCACATCACATGATCCAAACCACATCACATGATCCTTTAGGCGCCGGCCCTAAGGAAGAGATGCTAAATGGAAACTGTGGAGCGGATCCTGAAACAGCCCTACACAGACAGAGCCCAGGACTGCAGCGGTGAACGAGAAGCACAGGCAGCAGATCACTGCTGAACATGGAGCCCAGGACCGTGGCAGTAAGCAGGGGAACAGCGGCGCACAGCAGCCATGGTTACATATGATTCCTCAGACCAGGCTGCCTTCTCCCTATAGAGCACCTGGTGCCATCTCTTCTCCAGGTAAGTGACGCACACACACCCAGCCGTCCATGATGTAACATGATTCCTCAGACCAGGCCGCCTTCTCCCTATAGAGCACCTGCTGCCATCTCTTCTCCAGGTAAGGGCTCATGCACACGGCCGGTGCTGGCCCGTGGCTGTATTGCGTCCCACATACGCTGGGTCCACAATACACGGGCACCAGCCGTGTGCAGCCCGGATCGCGGACCTATTCACTTAAATGGGTCCGCAATCACAGAGATGCGGAGCAGAGGCACAGATCGGAACACCACGGAAGCACTGCGGTGTGCTTTCGTGGTGTTTCTGGCCGTGCCTCCGCACCGCAGGAGGCGCTGCATGCACTACTTTTTTGTTGTGCGGATTGTGGGATGCGGATTCCGGACCCCATTCAAGTGAATGGGTCCGCGATTAGAATGCGGTGGCCCCACAGTCAGTGCCCATGCAGCCCGGGCACAGTGACGCACACACCTGGCTGTCCATGATGTAACCTGATTCCTCAGACCAGGCCACCTTCTCCCCATACTGCACCTGGCGCCATCTCTTCTCCAAGTAAGTGACGCACACACCAGGCCATCCGTGATGTAACATGATTCCTCAGACCAGGCCGTTTTCTTCCATTGCTGCGGCTCCATGTCCGGACCACCCTTCCCCCCCCCAGTCCTGTGGCCGTAATATCCTATGTATAGAGTATAATAGAATCGTATTATGTTTCGGTCATGTTGGAAGTTGTAGTGTTCTATGAATATAACAGAATTATATTATGGTCATGTTCAGTGGCTGAGTCATGTTGGGGGTTATAGTATTCTATGTATTCAGGTCATGTTGGGGGTTGTAGTGTTCTATGAATATAACAGAATTGTATTACGGTCGTGTTCAGTGGCTGAGTCATGTTGGGGGTTATAGTATTCTATGTATTCAGGTCATGTTGGGGGTTATAGTATTCTATGTATTCAGGTCATGTTGGGGGTTGTAGTGTTCTATGTACTCAGGTCATGTTGAGGGTTATAGTATTCTATGTACTCAGGTCATGTTGGGGGTTGTCCTCAGGTGCTGTAATGAGGTGACAGTGTTTGAAGTGCATGTGCAGAGACTGGAAGGTAAACTAATCTCAGGTTTTATGGCGGCTCACACAGGAAGCCTGGAGGAGGACAAAGGCCCTAAGAGCAATAAACTGCGTCTCTGGGACTTCATCTCCAGCAATTAGCCGCAGACAATAAACCAGCAAACAATCCCCTGATGGACCCTGCGGGGTGAGGGTTACTCCAGGACCTGGGAAGTGTTCACACCACAGTACAGACCTGGTGTACAGACTAGGATGAGCTCCTGCTGCATTCAGCTCCGCCTGTAGTGAACGCAGCCGTGTACCGCAGGTGACTAGAAATTGCTAACTGGTGGGAGGACAGGGTGTTGGACCCCCACCGATCCGTTATCCTGGTAGCAGCTTTGTATTGTTTGAAATCTGGCATTCGAAGGTTTCATACAATACCAGAATGACAGCAATATCTTCACTATACAGGAAGATATCACTGTTAGGCCTCTTTCACATTAGCGGCAGCAGGGATCCGGCAGGTGAAGGGTGCTGCTGGATCTGTGCTGCCGCAGGGACATGTGTGGGGCCGGAACCGCGCTCCGGCCACACACATGTCACACAGTACAGACACACACACACACACCACACAGACATATACACATACAAATACACACAGACATACTTACATGCTCCCGGCAGGTCTCCACAGCACAGTACAGGAGCAGGACGGCGCGCACATAGGACGATTCCCCACATTGCCCTCTGCTGGGCGCCGGGTGGAATCGTCCTATGTGTGCGCCGTCCTGCTCCTCCTGCGCTGTGGAGACCTGCCGGGAGCATGTAAGTATGCATGTGTATTTGTCTGTGTACGTTTATGTCTGTATGTGTGCAGGTGACGGATCCGTTCACCATTGTGTCACACCAAACGGATCCGTCCCCATTGACTTTCATTGGGGGTCATGACGGATCCGTCTTGGTGCGGATGCCTGGACAGCATGCTGTGGTTTGCTCTCCAGTCTGAAGACGGAACAGAATGCTTCTAGGAGCCTCCGTTGTCTTCAGTTCAGTTTTGTCCCCATTGACAATGAATGGGGACAAAACTGAAGCGTTTTATTCCGGTATTGAGCCCCTATGACGTAGCTCAATACCGGAATTATAAAACGCTAGTAGCCTTAGAAATCGGGATGCAGTGAATCCAGCTGAAAGTGAAAGTAAAAACAAGTTTTACCGGCAGTTATTCCCGACTCGATTTCTAGCAGTAATATCTAATGCGAATGCTGGAATGCCAGCTTTCAAACAAGACCAGGCCCATGCTTCTAGCTGCCACCGTTCAGGAGATATCAGCAGCCCCCTCCACTTCCTGCAGCCCACTACGTCCTGTATACGGAGGGGTGGGATCATGGAGCGTTCACACCATGCAGATCTGAGAACGTTTCTCATGTGGCAGATGTCCCCTCCAAGAGCATACTCTAGGGGTACACAAATGGTTAATACAGCCTCTGCTGAATATGTATGATGATGTACTGGGCCCCTGAGGCGAGGGGGGCCCGACCAGCGATACATTTGTCTCCATCCTCAACAGTGTGAGCGAGAAGTGTTCCTTCCTGACAGTCTCCTGCTCGTCAGTGGAGGAGACACATTTACATTTTGCAATCTCCTCCACAGTATGGAGAGCAGTGATCACTAATGTCATCGCTCTTCTCCATACACAAGCCTACCTTCTTGACCGTCTCCTGCTCATCAGTGGAGGAGACACATTACCATGCAGCAATCTCCTCCACAGTATGGGGAGCAGTGATCACTAATGCCATCGCTCTTCTCCACACAGAAGCGTTCCTTCTCAGCAATCACCTGCTCGTCAGTGGAGGAGACACATTTACATTTTGCAATCTCCTCTACAGTATGGGGAGCAGTGATCACTAATGCCATCGCTCTTCTCCATACACAAGCCTACCTTCTTGACAGTCTCCTGCTCGTCAGTGGAGGAGACACATTACCATGCAGCGATCTCCTCCACAGTATGGGGAGCAGTGATCACTAATGCCATCGCTCTTCTCCACACAGAAGCGTTGCCTCCTGACAATCTCCTGCTCGTCAGTGAAGGAGACACATTACCATGCAGCGATCTCCTCCACAGTATGGAGAGCAGTGATCACTAATGCCATCGCTCGTCCTCATACAGAAGCGTTCCTTCCTGACAGTCGCCTGCTTATCAGTGGAGGAGACACATTTACATGCAATGATCTCCTCCACAGTATAGGGAGTAGTGATCAGAATCGCCTGCTCGTCAGTGGAGGAGACACATTACCATGCAGCAATCTCCTCCACAGTATGGGGAGCAGTGATCACTAATGTCATTGCTGTTCTCCACACAGAAGCGTTCCTTCCCGACAGTCGCCTGCTCGTCAGTGGAGGAGACACATTACCATGCAGCAATCTCCTCCACAGTATGGGGAGCAGTGATCACTAATGCCATCGCTCTTCTCCACACAGAAGCGTTCCTTCCCGACAGTCGCCTGCTCGTCAGTGGAGGAGACACAGCAGATTGCGTTTACACAGCATGATCTTCTGCCTGCGATGTGTGCACAAATGATTGGATTACCCAGTGAGTGAGCGCTTTGCTCCTCCATCGGGTAATCGACGGTAGATTTACACCGCCAGATAATCTCTAACGAGCGCTCCTTTGAACAATCATTAGCGATTATCTTTAGGATTCTCAGCTTGCAGTAAGTGTCCATCCGTGAGGATTTCTAATTAGTGAACACAACAGCCTCCCCTCCCCCGACAAAATCCTCCGTACAGCTGACACACAATGGACACTGCCGCCCCCTGCTGGATTTAACCAGTAACTGTTCCTTGTTTCCATTCTTTGTCTCTTTGTCAGTAATAGACAGTCAGTGGAAACGAGAAATACAAGGCGTCGTGCGGATGGTGAGATGTAACATCGTGGGGTGTGTGCAGCTCCATTGGCTTCAATGGACATAACCTGCAGCTGGGGGCGTCACCTTTCACAACAACTTACACACTGGTTTGGGGGCGTGACTTATACATGGTGTTACCTGACACCAACGGTTTCATCGTATTTGGGATTTTGCACCATCATTTACTGCTTTGCCACTTTGATTATTTTAACCCCTTAGTCACCAGCCTGTTTTGGCCCTTTTTCTTCCTTTTTTCATCATCGCCTTCCAACACCTATAACTTTTTTATTTTTCTTTTGTGCAATAAAATCTTTTTTTTTTTTTAAAGGAAAATATTTTTTCATTGTCGCTTTCCAAGACCCATAACATTTTTATTTTTCAGGCTATGGAGTTGTGTGGGGGCTTGATTTTTGTGGGATGACTTGTAGTTTTCATTGGTATCATTTTGGGGTAAATTCCGCTTTTTGATTGCTTGTTATTACATTTTTTCGGTGTTGACTAAGAATAAATTAGCAATTTTGCCATTTTTATTTTTAATTTTTACGGCATTCACCGCAGGAGACAATTTACTTGATAATTGTGTAGTGCGGGTCATTATGGATGCGGCAATACCAAACACGTAGAGGAGATTTTATTTTTGCATTTTTTTTCCATTACAAAGCATATTTTCAATGTAAAAAAAAAAGTGGATTTATTTTTTATTGGAATTTTTTTATTTAATAAATTTTTATTTTATTTTTTTTTTACTTTTTTTAACCACTTAAAGGGGTTATCCGAAACTATAAACTGCCCCCCCATATGCCGGGCGGCTGACATGGAATATACTTACCCGGGTTCCCACACCGCCAATGTGGCCCGTCAGCACCCCCTACCTCCCCTCACATCCTCTACAGCCGGCAGAGGGAGGCTGCCTCTACATGGAATATCTCAGGCTGTACAGCACCTAGAGATCTGAATGGATCACAGTGCTAGATGCCATAGAGAAATCAGGTAATACCTCTGACTCTGGACCTGAAGTCTAGGAGTTGTATCTCCGGCTGTATGTTGGCTGGCCCCGTGATCCGGGGGTTGATTTAAAGCTCACAGTCTCATATCTCGGTAGAAGCCAATGTTCTCCACTTTAGGGAAAAAAATTTCTTCCTGACTCCAATTAGAATAACTTCCTGGATCAACGACCCCTCTCTAGTAACTATAACCTGTAATATTATTACCCTCCAGAAATACATCCAGGCCCCTCCTGATCTCTTATAGTGAACTTACCATCACCACCTCCTCAGGGAGAGAGTTCTATAGTCTCACTGCTCTTACCGTAAAGAGTCCATAGTCTCACTGCTCTTACAGTAAAGAGTCCATAGTCTCACTGCTCTTACCGTAAAGAGTCCATAGTCTCACTGCTCTTACCGTAAAGAGTCCATAGTCTCACTGCTCTTACAGTAAAGAGTCCATAGTCTCACTGCTCTTACAGTAAAGAGTCCATAGTCTCACTGCTCTTACAGTAAAGAATCCATAGTCTCACTGCTCTTACCGTAAAGAGTCCATAGTCTCACTGCTCTTACAGTAAAGAGTCCATAGTCTCACTGCTCTTACAGTAAAGAGTCCATAGTCTCACTGCTCTTACAGTAAAGAGTCCATAGTCTCACTGCTCTTACCGTAAAGAGTCCATAGTCTCACTGCTCTTACCGTAAAGAGTCCATAGTCTCACTGCTCTTACAGTAAAGACTCCATAGTCTCACTGCTCTTACAGTAAAGAGTCCATAGTCTCACTGCTCTTACAGTAAAGAGTCCATAGTCTCACTGCTATTACCGTAAAGAGTCCATAGTCTCACTGCTCTTACAGTATAGAGTCCATAGTCTCACTGCTCTTACAGTAAAGAGTCCATAGTCTCACTGCTCTTACCATAAAGAGTCCATAGTCTCACTGCTCTTACTGTAAAGAATCCATAGTCTCACTGCTCTTACCATAAAGAACCTCCAGAAATATTACCTCCAGAAATACATCCAGGCCCCTCCTGATCTCTTATAGTGAACTTACCATCACCACCTCCTCAGGGAGAGAGTTCCATAGTCTCACTGCTCTTACCGTAAAGAGTCCATAGTCTCACTGCTATTACCATAAAGAGTCCATATTCTCACTGCTCTTACAGTATAGAGTCCATAGTCTCACTGCTCTTACAGTAAAGAGTCCATAGTCTCACTGCTCTTACAGTAAAGAGTCCATAGTCTCACTGCTCTTACAGTAAAGAGTCCGTAGTCTCACTGCTCTTACAGTAAAGAGTCCATAGTCTCACTGCTCTTACAGTAAAGAGTCCATAGTCTCACTGCTCTTACTGTAAAGAATCCATAGTCTCACTGCTCTTACAGTAAAGAGTCCATAGTCTCACTGCTCTTACCATAAAGAGTCCATAGTCTCACTGCTCTTACTGTAAAGAATCCATAGTCTCACTGCTCTTACCATAAAGAATCCATAGACTCGCTGCTCTTACAGTAAAGAGTCCGTAGTCTCACTGCTCTTACAGTAAAGAGTCCGTAGTCTCACTGCTCTTACAGTAAAGAGTCCATAGTCTCACTGCTCTTACAGTAAAGAGTCCATAGTCTCACTGCTCTTACAGTAAAGAGTCCATAGTCTCACTGCTATTACAGTAAATAGTCCATAGTCTCACTGCTCTTACAGTAAAGAGTCCATAGTCTCACTGCTCTTACAGTAAAGAATCCATAGTCTCACTGCTCTTACCGTAAAGAGTCCATAGTCTCACTGCTCTTACAGTAAAGAGTCCATAGTCTCACTGCTCTTACAGTAAAGAGTCCATAGTCTCACTGCTCTTACAGTAAAGAGTCCATAGTCTCACTGCTCTTACAGTAAAGATTCCATAGTCTCACTGCTCTTACCGTAAAGAGTCCATAGTCTCACTGCTCTTACCGTAAAGAGTCCATAGTCTCACTGCTCTAATAAAGAGTCCATAGTCTCACTGCTCTTACAGTAAAGAGTCCATAGTCTCACTGCTCTTACAGTAAAGAGTCCATAGTCTCACTGCTCTTACCATAAAGAGTCCATAGTCTCACTGCTCTTACTGTAAAGAATCCATAGTCTCACTGCTCTTACCATAAAGAACCTCCAGAAATATTACCTCCAGAAATACATCCAGGCCCCTCCTGATCTCTTATAGTGAACTTACCATCACCACCTCCTCAGGGAGAGAGTTCCATAGTCTCACTGCTCTTACCGTAAAGAGTCCATAGTCTCACTGCTATTACCATAAAGAGTCCATATTCTCACTGCTCTTACAGTATAGAGTCCAAAGTCTCACTGCTCTTACAGTAAAGAGTCCATAGTCTCACTGCTTTTACCATAAAGTCTATAGTCTCACTGCTCTTACTGTAAAGAATCCATAGTCTCACTGCTCTTACAGTAAAGAGTCCGTAGTCTCACTGCTCTTACAGTAAAGAGTCCATAGTCTCACTGCTCTTACAGTAAAGAGTCCATAGTCTCACTGCTCTTACAGTAAAGAGTCCATAGTCTCACTGCTCTTACTGTAAAGAATCCATAGTCTCACTGCTCTTACAGTAAAGAGTCCATAGTCTCACTGCTCTTACCATAAAGAGTCCATAGTCTCACTGCTCTTACTGTAAAGAATCCATAGTCTCACTGCTCTTACAGTAAAGAGTCCATAGTCTCACTGCTCTTACAGTAAAGAGTCCATAGTCTCACTACTCTTACAGTAAAGAGTCCATAGTCTCACTGCTCTTACAGTAAAGAGTCCATAGTCTCACTGCTCTTACAGTAAAGAGTCCTCCTCTGTTTGTGTACAAACCTTCTTTCCTCCAGACGCAGAGGATGTCCCCTCGTCATAGTCACAGTCCTGGGGATAAATATATGATGGGAGTGATCTCTGTACTGACCCCTGATATATTTATACATAGTTATTAGATCTCCCCTCAGTCGTCCCTAATTTTGATAATCTTTCTGGGTCCTGTAGTCCACCCATTCCAGTTATTACTTTAGTTGCTCTCCTCTGAACCCTCTCCAGCTCTGCTATGTCTGCCTTGTTCACAGGAGCCCAGAACTGTACACAGTCCTCCATGTGTGGTCTGACTAGTGAAGTGTAAAGTGGCAGGACTATGTTCTCATCACCGCCATCTATGCGTCTTTTGATGCAACCCATTATCTTATTGGCCTTGGCAGCAGCTGTCTGACACTGGTTTCTACAGCTTAGTTTGCTGTTCACTAAAATTCCTAGGTCCTTTTCCATGTCAGAGTTACCTAATATTTTCCCATTTAGTATGTACTGGTGACTTGCATTATTCCTTCCCACATGCATAACCTTACATTTGTCAGTGTTAAACCTCATCTGCCACTTCTCTGCCCAAGCCTCCAGTCTATGCAGATCCATCTGTAGCAGTGTACTGTCCTCTGTACTATATATACAGTACACTGTCCTCTGTAGTATATATACAGTATACTGTCCTCTGTAGTATATATATACAGTATACTGTGCTCTGTAGTATATATACAGTATACCGTGCTCTGTAGTATATATACAGTATACTGTTTTTGGTAGTATATATATACAGTACACTGTCCTCTGTAGTGTATATATACAGTATACTGTCCTCTGTAGTATATATATATATACAGTATACTGTCCTCTGTAGTATATATACAGTATAGTGTCCTCTGTAGTATATATATATATAAAGTATACTGTCCTCTGTAGTATATATACAGTATACTGTCTGTCTCTGTAGTATATATACAGTATAACTGTCCTCTGTAAGTATATATATATATACAGTATACTGTCCTCTGTATATATATACAGTATAATATATTACAGTATACTGTCCTCTGTA